>JAKLLW010000027.1:0-81965 GCA_022814695.1 Neocatenulostroma microsporum
CCGGCCCCACGGTTAGCGCCTTTGTTGTTATGACCCTATTGTCAAACAACTTCTGAACACCAACCTACGAAAAGCACCACCAACACAAAGAAAATCACCGAACATCATCAGCCATGGCAAACCAGTACTACACCGCACCACACTACCTCCCGAACGCCTCAGCACACCATCCGCATGGCCGCTCGAGGAGAGGTCCTCGCATCGCAAGCCAGAATGCGCATCGGCAATACAAGGCTCAAAGGAGTCCAAAAGAGGTGCCCGAAGCTCCCACACACATGGATTACGTCCAGCGGCTAGAGGCGGCGAAGAGCTTCGAGTTCGACGATGATGAGCTGTTCTGTCCGTTCCATCTCCTGACGGAGGATGATGTACGTCGTTCTTCCCGGCGCTTGTGCTTGTCGCATGCTCCCTCGCAAGCATATCAGGATGCTGACTATGCATGGCAGCTGCAATCTATCCACTCGTCTTCTTCCTCTGACAGGGGCTCGCTGTCTTCAGGCTCTCCCGAGTCCAGCCCGCTTCAACACCAAGTGCAGCCCACGCCATCCTTCCTCCTTTCGAGCGCACCTAATACGTTCAACCCTGCATCAAACGGCTACCAGCACGCATCTCACCAGCAGATGAAGCTGCACCAGCCGCTGGCGCAGCGTACACGCAACGCGATCCCGATAGTGGACCCTTCCACTCGTTCGATTGCAAGCCCACCTCTCTCCGTCTCGCCAGGCCGACAAATGCAGCAGCAGTACCTCTCCCGCCGCTGGTAGTTCCAGCGCCGCAGAGGGAAGTGGTGCTATGCCAAGTAATGCTGCTGTAGCGTTCTTCGTTGTCGGGCTGGCGGGCCTTCTACACCATCAGCCATCAACGAGCGGATGTGCTGATGCTATCGACTTTACGACGGATACCCTAAACTTCGATTGAGCCTACCAACTTTGTACAAAATATGACGACGACTCTTTCTTCTCTCGATACACTATGGCTTCCCGATACCTGGACGACGGCGCATTGCAGCATTACGAAGTATTTCACTGGCATACACGGGCGCGATTACGGCATGACTCTTCTCACTACTGGTTTTTTGTCTACACGTAAGGTGTTGGTTGGGCGCACTGGCTAGTCTGGTAATGACCGGCTACTCATGAAACGAGCAAAGCGAAAACGGGATACACTAAAATCGCTACGGGAGATGGCCTCTTGCATGGTATATGTGTGCGTGGAGTTTGTTTGTGTGGAGCGTGGATTGGATTGTCGCGAGCGGACCAGCGGATGTTACAGGTGCTGTGGATGGGGATACCAACTTCTTGTTATGTGTGGCTGTGGGAATGGTTTGGCTCAGGAAACGAATGGTGCTCTGCGAACATGGCATACGTTTGCTACGGCATGTAGCTAGATACGAGTAACACCTTGCTCTCTCCAGATTGTCGTGCCTCTTTCTCAGCGCTCGTTGATCGACCGTGATACCCACGACGCCTGACCCTTCTCTTCTTCCCCATCCATGAGACGATAAGACCAGATCTCCCTTGATCTGTATCCTGGTATACGTGCATTCTCCATGATAATGGTTGCTTACCTTTGGTCACTGCCGGAAACATTGTGACGTAAGGGAAACAACAAGCGAGGCTCTGGAAGCCGAGGGCAGGCATGCGCAGATCCGAAAGCTCCAGATCGTGACAAAGAGAACGTCAGGCAAAGGAGGTCTCTACACAAACTCTCATATCACGACCTTGGCGACACCCATCAAAACGACTACGAGATACCCTATTGAGTGCTGTGATACCACTACTCCCTAGCTTAGAAACGAAAAAGCAGCATGTCGGCCCTACGGATGAGCTTCGTGCGCCGAGCGCCAATCTTTCAGAGCATTGGAGCAACGAGATCTTTCCAGAGCTGTAGAGTACTTGGTGCTGGGAAGGAGAGTGCGCTTCGTAGGTCTCCCATACATTCGAGCTGGATTCCTACTGGTCATTGCCGAAATCGTAAAGAAGCTACTAACAGTCCGGAACAGACAATGAGGACCGCGCAAACGAGGCGGAGTACCACAAGCAAGATCAGTTGAAGAAACAGAAGGAGGGCAAGGGACACTGGAAGGATGAGCTTGCTAGCGACAGTGAGAGCATAGTACGCATATATGGCATACTGGAGATGAAGGCGCATCCACTAACACGTACGATCACAGGTCAAGGCGGACCGTAACGATATGGCCAACACCAAGGACACGATTCAAGAGCTCCAACAGGAGACTGCCAAGATGGCAGAGAATGAGCTGCAAGAGAAGTCGAAGAAGAGCGTCTAAGCGCAAAATAGCTTTTGAGGCTGGTGGCGTTTCTTAATAGCGAGGAGATACACTGTGTACATACATATGGGTCTTTTAAACTTCCTACCGACCCTCCTGAAGCTGCTGGAATTACGATCTTCTCGTGTTCAATGCGAGCACCCATGAGAGCGGCAGTCGTGGTAGTATGCTCTCGTGATGACACGTGAAGTGCTGCGCATTTGCATGTGATCGCAAGGCTAGTCTGCATCGGTCGCTTCCAGCAAACCGCGAGCTTCACTGGCTTTGCACCTACTCACACTTGCTCCGAAGCCCCAAGAGGAGTACAACGCAACACCGGAGAGCTTGTGGAGCGCAGACGGAGGATGCAGCGATATCAAGAGGTTCAATATGCTCACTGCGTTACTTCTGGCTGCGAATGTGGTTGTAGATGCGCAGCGTCGCTCTCGAAGTGACCGTCAGAGTAACCACCGAAGCGAGCGCCAGAGCGAACATCAGAGCGAACGTCAACAGTCCAGCGACGAGAACTGGCCTCCCTCCCTCAACAAGAACAGCAGGCTTCGCAATCCAGTACACCATGTCTTCAGGCGCGCAAACCTACAAGGCCCCGGCGATTACCTCGAGATCATGGACCCGGCATTTCGACTTGCCTCCCGGTTCCTGACTACCGACTGCCTTCTCAAGTTCTGGTACATTGTCTTCTTCCGTGAGGCGGAACAAGTCAAGCCGCCGGACAGTTGCTCCTCAGATACGAAGCACTTCATCTTTGCCGATCGACCTGTACACATGACGGAGGACACGATTGGTCGCACAAAGGCTGCGCTGAGATCATTCGCAGACTGCATTGCCTTCGACATGTCAAGTACAGCCGTCAACAGCGAGGGCGGTAGGTGCAAGCATTCCAAATTACCGGCCACAGCACCTTTTACTGGACGCAGGAGCTTGATACAGATCTCGCCATACTTCTACATGACGCTCACGGACCCGAACGTCTCACCAGCTGACAAAGTCTGGCTGCACTTCCAGCTCGCCAAGACTCTCCTCCACGAACTCGCGCACGCTGCAGTGAACGCAGCCCGCGGCAGACGTCGAGACGAGTTCTACTTCTTTCCCGGCTGCAACGTCTCCGAGGATGGCTTTCAGCTCGAAGCCTCCCTATTCGGTGGTCAAGTCAATCTGAGTCGAGCGAGCTTCGCAAATGCTTTGCGCACTGGGACGACGAACAGGGACAGCAAAGTGCCGATCATCAAGGCTTACATCACACCCTGGCCGAGCGCAGAAGCAGTTGAGCATTACCGAGAGAATAAATCGAAGATTGGGGTGCGCGGGCCGGTGCAGGATCATCCTTATGGGAAGGAGGTTTCTTTCTCGAGGGTTGGCAGGCTATTCACATCGGAGTTTTGGGAGAGGGACATAGCGCGGTATCGATCGACGGCGGTGATGCTTGGTTGATCTCGCAGTGGCGATACAACGACGAACAAAGTTTGGACTGATCTTGGTACGCCGAATCTTGGCATTCTTTGATAATGCTGTAATACTACCAAGGGTATACTTGACCTTCCCGGGATGTGCAGCACTGCTTTAAGGTATTATAAGTGTACTCAGTGTACTTCATTATCACAAGCTACCTGGTCTTGTGTAGCACCAGCATCGGCCCTTAAGATCCACCATCTCAAAGCAATTCCATGCCAACGGCCACCACTCTCGATCGGACATACGCGCCACCATGAGGGTCTTCATCTTTTGCAGCATGGCCCTCGTTACCACCGCTCTGTTCTCAACCCTAGTGAAGGCTCGCCCACTCGGCAATGCTCCGAGAACACCGCAAGCCTCGATGGAGGGCTGCGAAGACTGGTCTGTGTTCCTCCGCTACTGTCGGAAACACAAGGATGGCTACGGTCCAGATCGTCGCATCTAGAAGCGCGGAGGACAGTGGGAGAAAGATGACTGATGGATAGCCATCGAGCTCATAGGCTGTGTCACGGTGATGGAAGAGATCGAGAGCAGTCTTCGCTTGAACGAACACGGAGCGCATGAGGAAGTGGCTTGAGGTCTCGCATTCTCGTACTTAGGACGACAAGATAGTCAGAGAGCTTCATGCTTCCTTCGCAGGCTCCTCATATCCCTCTGTCTTCATGTCGTTCAACCCTAAATCCTCCTTTTCTTCCTCCGTCCTCTCGTAATCCTCCACCTCGATCTGAGGATCCTTCTCCGGCGCGGTGAGACTTTGCACGTAGCTACTCGCTAGCGGATCTTCCAGGACCAGTGTGAAAGGCTTCTTGTTCTCAATAGCTTCTGTGAGCGAAGCGAAGAAGTCCTCCCACGATCGCTTGCTCTCCGACGTCATTGAATCGCCAGCACCCTCAGGGATCTCGGCGTCACCGTCCTCGAGACCGAAGGCCTGTGAGCGCAGGTCCTTGCGGATGTTGGTCAGGATACCTTCGACGGTCGTGAAGCGGCCGCCCATGGTGCCTGGCTCTACTCGCAGCTGGAGCTCAGGGCAGGCTAGTGCGGCGCTCTCGCTTTTGAGGATGTCACGGGCGAGATCTTCTTGGCTTTGTACTTTGAGGGTGATTTTGCGGCCCTTCTCCGGGACCTCGCCGCCAGTCTTGACTTCGTTTGACCGGTAACCGCAGTGCTCGCAGACTGTGCTCATCAAGACTACCTGCTTGAAGTAAGGGATGTTCACCATCTTCATGTTAGTGGCACATGGCCTGGTGCAGCCAGGACACGAAGCTGGGAAGGAGTAGACCTGGTTCTCGGTGATGTCTTCCTCGTCCACGTTGTTCGAGGTAGGTACGCCGGTGGTAGCGTCGCCGCCAACAAGACCTTGTGCATGGTACTCTGGTCTTATCTCTGTTTCAGGCGCGGCTGATGCTGAGTGGTCGTGGCTATGGCCAGGTGCCGGTACGTCGTCGCCCAAGCCGAGCTGCCCGTTCTGCACTGCTGTCCGGTTGTACTCGCTCTTCGCCCATTTCCCAGCAGCCTCTCCTGGCTTCCACTCGAGCCAGCTATTACCAGTGGGATCATCGGCAGAGATCATGAAGGGGTACCGCTTCCCTTCTACCATGTCGGATAGTTGTTGTATGATGCCCGCAACCTTCTCTCCCACTTCCGGCATCTGCTCCATTCTTGCTGCCTGGTGACTTTCCAGATCTTGCTTGACGCCAGCCACAACACCCTCAATGTTCGTATACTGCCCTCTGCCAGCCGGTATCTCCAGGTCCACGTCTTCTAGCCGGAATATGCACTGGTCCCCCTTCACCACTTGCCGCTGCAGGTCCGCATCCTTCTCTACTCTGAGCGCATATTTGACACCCTTCGGTTGTATCTCGCCAGCGGCTTGTATCTCGTTGTTGTGAAAGCCGCAGTCCGGGCAGGAGAACGACATGATGACAATCTCGCGGAAGAAGGGTATCCGGGTCAGGAGCAATCGTGTAGTTCCGTCGGCGTGGCAGTTCATACATAGCGACTCGATCTCCTCCACCAGCTTCTGCTCTGGCTCATCGCCATCTGCGTGGCCGTTCGTTGCCGCTGACGAGCTCATACCGTTGACTTTGCGGCCCATGTCCTCGAAGAGATCCTGTGCGAGTGGCGCGCCTTGTAAGCGCTGTCCGTTCGTTTGGTCAGCCATGTTGAGTTAAAGTGTCCAATATGTCGTTCTGGATACTGTGTCATGCAGCCTAGGAACAACTATCTCGTCTCATCCGTCGTCCAAACTTTTCTTGACCATGACGTGCGTGGGGCTTATCGTGCTTATCTTAGCGCGACAGGCTGCACCCTTCGCTTCGTGCTTACTCCTTTGGGCTAAATGCGACGAAGCGAAGCGAAAGCTCTTCTCCCACGCCTGACAGAAATTCTTTATATACGGCCGCCCTTGATCCGCCTCTGACGATGCCCAAAGCGGCACCAGGCACATTGATCGAGTGCGATCCAGCTATCATATCGGTCGTGGAGAAGATCAACGAAGAAAACTCATACGTGTTCATCAAAGATCGTCTTGATGATGAGCATCTTCTCATAGACTCCGGAAGGATGGACGAGCTGAAAGCTCTCTTGAGAGCAGTATGTTTCGACCTTCAAAACGGATGATCTTCGCTAAGCAAGAACTTTCAGGCACTTGAGTCCACGACAAGAGAAGCCAGCGATAGCAGCTCTGGCTCTGAATAACTCCAAGAGATGATGGGAGTAGTGAGGATCGATCAGAAACTCTGACCGTCCGCCCTTCAAAGGACGATAAGGGCCGCGAAAGGGCGAAACAGAAGCTCAGGACAAAGGCTTTTTGCTGGATGTCTATCTGCTTGATCAAGGTGTCCAACACTACTCGTTCATGACGATCGCTCTGCCCCAGTTCACGTTGCCCCAATGATCTGCGATCTTGACATCCACGTACGGACCATTGCACCAGCCATGCATACATCCGGACTTGATCGCCATTTGGCAGGCACGTTGGGCATGCTCCTGGTTGTGGACCTCGATGGCGTTATTGCCGCCCATGAAAGAGTTCGGACAGTCCATGCCGACGCTGAAGTTCTTACCGGCGGCGTCGAAGGATACGCCGAAGGCGGAACCGTAGGTGCCAACGGAGAAGGACTTGACCTGATACTTTGAGTAAACAAAGAGCCCGCACGACACGAAGTCTCCGTTCGGTGCTGCAGCTGGTATCATCTCCGGAACGACACGCCTCTCGCCGTTCTCGATCCATTCCATGCGGGGCAGGATGTCAGACTGCGTATCATTGACGACTAGCAGGACGTTGGAAGCGTCCTTGGCCAAAAGGTAAAGCCCGCCTGATGAGGAGATTAGCATGCCTTTCTGAAGTGCCATGGCCATCAAGAGACAAGTCAACTTACCGACAAACACCGCAACGACGGCAAGGAACACGCCCGCCACAGCTGCAGCCGCGGCAACCCCAGCCACGTTGTAGATAATGACGATACACACCCAGGATCCCGCCAACTCGGCGCCCACGACTGCAGTCTCGGCTATCCAAAGAGCACCGTTGGCCAGCATGCTGATGATCTGCCAGGCTGTCTTTGTCTGGTTCTGAGCAGCTTGGATGGCTTGCATGATAGCTCTGATCTCGCCAGCCAACTCGTTGCCTTCCTTTTTGTGGAGACGTTGCAGAGTCGTCCTAGGGATCTGGAATGGCGGCGCACACTGTTCGGCAGCAATCCCGTTCTTCCAGCTCTCGTTCATACGGAAGCCCGTGAATGCATCGCTTCCTTTGGCCACTTCGGCTACTTTCTCCTCAGTGAGATCATCGGGGACCGGCTTTCCGAGCAAAGAGACGTTGTCGATCTCTTGCTGATTGAAGTAGCGGGTAATGCCGGCTTCCTGTTTCATGAAGTTGCGATAGTCAAAACCCATGTCAGCAGCGGTCTTGGTCAGAAAGTCGGCGATGTCACCGAACAGGCTCCTTTCCGGCCGGTACATGATACAGATCTCGATGCCTTTCCTGCTCTCTTTGATGTCTGTGGAAGGGATGGCTATTTCGCCGTTGGTGAAGCGTCTTTGCATGGCCTTGATGAGCTGGAGGCACTGGAAGAGCAGCTTCGGCCTGTTCATCTGGTCCGGGTTGCTGGTGCTGTTCCAGCACTGCATGGAGTACTGCCCTGCTTCGAGACCCATTGTGGCACTGGTGAGTTGAATCTGATGGTTGAATATGATGCCCCGCTAATGAGATAGGGAAGATGCTTGAAGGTGATGAGTCGTTGTTGGAGTGTACAGTGCGATCAAGGCAGGCTTTATACCTTCGCAGTCCTACCTCACCGTGGTCATCTTTGGAGATGGTCTCCCAGCCAGCCATGGCTTTGCGTCCCGCTCAGTGCGCACTTTAGCCATCGAAGAAGCGGTGGAGGTCTTCAGCTCAGCCATGTACTGGTCGAGTGCATCGGAACATTGGCGTCCCATGGCGAACTGTCTAGTAGTGCGCTGATGAAGAATGTGGCGAGCTGGCTCGGTCTCGTTTGTCAAAAGTCAAACCTATGCTGTAGCCTATACGCCTGCTCCCTGCACGCCCCTAAAACTCCATGAAGCCTGTCGGTAGGGGTCTTAGACGGTGTCACGCTTGGCTTTCCCAGTAGTCTTGTGTGATGCCTTGTAAGTGCACAGCTCGTGAGGGTCATGACCCGCTAGGACATCAAGCCTCGGCCGGGTGTGGAGCAAGTTATCTATTAGGGTGTCGCCGCAGCCATGAAACCGTTTCGCTTTTAGCGAGCCACATGGGCGTCAAGACTAGACATGTTAGCTATGTTGGACCTGCCGTGACGGATGGGCTAGGCATATGCTAAGGCTTCAATAGCACGCAGCAGTCGGAATCACTACTGCAACGAAAAGACCGGATCTAGAGTTGAATTCGGGATCATTGGCCAAGATGCTAGACCGGGCGTGTCTGGAAAGAAGAGAAGGTGTTCTCGAACATCGATATTCCGGTCCAAAGGATTTGCCGAGCCGAAACGGGAGCTCCGTCACGCTCCGCAGCCAGCCACCCGCCCGGGATTCTGTAAGCGACATCCGGGCGGTGACAACTGCAGCAGTAGCTTCGTCCAATCCGTGAAATGGAGGTACTCGGCTCTCGAGCAGAATATGATCGCGAGATCGAGGGCCGGGGGATGCGTAACTACTCATTCGAAGTCAGCAACGCCGCTAAATCAAAAGCCTGAAGACATACTCGGTCGTAGCCTAGGCTGAGCAGGCAAAGCAGAGTATGCGTGTGGTCCTGGGATGGGCGTGCACGCTAAGTGCTGCAGTATGCAGCCTTTCACCCCTGCAGAGGCTTTGTGGCGGACGCAGGCCGTCTACTCAACCCCATTCCTCGTCGACCACTCCTCGGCTCTGCATAGCTCTAAGCTCGCAAAGATGGAAGCCGCCACCACCGTCATCAACAATGCACTGTGGCACTATAATGAGACCTTTCACCACGTCCGCGGAACCAGGACTATGAGCCTTTTCAAGACGACCACGAGCTGCCCCATAGTCGGCCATTGCAGCTCCACCGTCACCCTTCGGTTGAGAAAGCGACCTCCAGGCTTGTTCATGTCCATCCAGACCCGGAACGGTGGTTGCGTGAGCAGGACGTTACGCCAGAAGTCGTCGGTGCCACGAGACGTATCGGCGCCGATATTGGCGACGTGGATCCTGAAGATCGGGTGCTCCTGGCAGTTGTACCCATGCCTCGTGTACACGCATAGCCCTCCAATTGCGTTCTTATCACACTCACCAGCGATCTCGGACACGCCGATGGTGCTGCGAGCGAACCCTGAGAGCAGGGTTCCTTGAAGAAGAGCTTATCCACCAATGGTGCTGCTTGTTCGTCCCCCACGCAAGAGTCCTTCGTGGAGGTCAGTGACATGGCCAGTAGGGAGAGCGCACGCTGCAAGTAAACCGACTCGTCGACCAGGGCCTTGAAGGGCCTATTGACGCGGGAGAAGCGCAGGATGTCGCTCGATGGTAAGTGGAGTAAGATTTTCTCAAGGATGTCGTCGTTTCAAATCACTTCGTGGCAGGCAGATATCCTGTTGGTCTGGTTATCGCCATGCCCAATCGATCCGCAATTGCGATGTCGGGAATAGTGTTCAGTGCGATGGTGCTGCAGAGGAGTGTCTGCGACGAGTCAGTGTCTTGTAGAAGTTCTTGAGCGTGCCGGAAGTCATATGAGAGGCTCCGCGCCACTCATTGAGGGCTCAGTGACTGAAGATCGTCCTCCTATCCCCAGAATTCCAACAGAATCTGGAATGACCGCTGTTGATCATGAGTCATTACACTAGCTCGTAGCTACTCCCAGGTCACTGAAGCCACAAGCTGCTCCTTGCATAGCCGACACCTATCCCACCAACATTCTGCATTCGCTACGCTCTGTGGGATCACCACGAGGTCACTATTACCTCCATCGCTTCCGTGCTGGTGCACTTGCTCCACCGTGTCCAGTACCTGTTCCATAGTCGGGCCCTGCAGCTGCAGCGTTGTGATTTCGTCCCCGAAGTCTATGTCAAGCCAGACTTCGCAAGGTGGCTGTGTGAGTAACATGCTCTTCCATGACCCATCCCGCCGCGTCGGCTCGGCGGGTTCCTTCTGCTCCACCTCAGCCAGCCTCGCCACAATCGGGAGCTGGAAAGGCAGACATAAGTTGCGCTCGGAAATGCCACATTCGAAGTGATTCACCGATATACATGGATCGTGGTTCATGTGGGGTGTATGGCCTCCCTTGGAACTGACCTTTATATCGCCATGGCGGAATATAGGGCCCGGCAATGCTGGGAAGAGCGCAAAGTTGACCTCCGGTATTGTTCGCTTTCCGTGTTTGTCATGGGTAGGTGCAGGTCTCATGAACAGAGCTCGTTGCAGGTAGACGGAGTCGTCGATGACGGCTTTGAAACCCTTGCTGACGGTGGCGGTACGCAGGAGGTCCTTCATGGGCAGGTAGCGCAGTATGTGCTCGAGCAAGTCGAAGTTGCCAAGAACTCTTTCGCAGGCCAGCGTGCTCTTCGGTTCACTTGCGCCGCTTGCCGATCCCTGTACATCTCCAGTGTCGTTCGTAGCCCAGAACTCGCCAAATGCGCTTTTTCGGTAGATGGTCGTGGATCCCATTGTTCAAAGGTTTGTCTTCGTGCAATTGGGCATGACAGTGGCTTTATGAGGATGTCCGAATATTCCAAAGCTCGGGATTCTTGTAGGAGCTTCGGAGCACGCTGCAGTGACCGCCAACTTGAAGATACGCCCCTTCCGCAACCGTACAAGGCACCCACCAGTCACCACGCACCCACACCGTTGAACCAGAATTGGCGCTGTCATGTGCTCCATTGAGCACTACAAGCGCTGAATCTTCACTTCCCATCCCTCATAAACTTAGTAATCGCCTCCTTACAGGCCCTCTCACTATACCCTTCCCAAGCCTCATACAAACTAACCATCTCCTGCGTCGCATCAACAATAGCCTCCATATCGACCTTGCTCTCCGCCAGCCAATCCACCAACTTCCCTAACTTCGGCCCGGCCGCCTTAAGGCCGGCAAAACCCGCTAAGGCATTCTGCGCGGCATTACCGGACAGACTCGGATTCATTGATGATGAAGAGGCGGAGGGAGAAACGGCGTGCGCTTGTAGACCTGGCGGCTGCCCTGCCGGGCGAAGGACCACGGCTAGGAAGATAGCTGTGATGGCTATAACGTGCGGTGGGTAGAGAAGGGAGAGGTCAGTGTTGTAGGTATCGTTTATGATGCTGTGGGCTAGAGTGCTTTCTTCCGCTGCAAGAGCGAAGAGGCCTTGGAGTTCCGTCAAAGCTCGGTAAGGATGGTGTAAGATGAGGCGGGATTGGAGCGTGGAGATCATAGCGAACTCGCACTCTCCAATCTTACTCGTCTCGGTTACTCCCAGCTCTGGCCACTGTCGAGCGGCCTCGCCGAGCATGAGGCGGATGTGCTGGGGAGTTTCTTCCATCTTGCAGGCTAGATAGATTGCTGTGGCCATGATGAGGTACGGGTTTGTCTTGCGCATCTCGACTTTGAGGTAGAAGCGCTTGATGTAGACTTGGGCTGTTGCTAGAGCTTGCTGCCGGAGATTGAGGCGGCGAGCGAGCTTCGTGAGGTTGGACTGGATGTAGATGCTCATGTGGCGCCGGTCCGGGACTGGATGCTTGTTGACGAGAGCCTGATTGCTTTGGGCCAAGAGGCGACGGAGCTCGGAGAGTTCGGATTTGGTGAAGGTCCAGTATTTGGCTTGGGTTGAGTCCCAGTAGTTGGCTGCCATCTTGCGCTTCGTTGGCAAAGAACTGTTGGTAAGTGCCGTACTGCTTGATGTGTATTGGTAGCGCTGCTGCGACGGTCAAGCTGATAGATACAGTCCTGATGGTTGCCCCCTGTCCTGGGCGGTGATTCTTACGGTAGGTACCATGGCATTGGAGAACGCTCGCGCTCGGCTGCAGCGGATGCTGTCATCTCAGGGCCCGAAGTTGATACTTGAACGCCCGATTTGTATGCTTGCCTTTACTGGGACGAATGGTTGGTGAACCGTTTCAGAAGGCACGAAGCGGCTAATAAGGCTGAAGAGTTAAAGCCGGGTAATGTCCGGCGACCCTTGATCCAAGCTCCCGGAAAGCTTTGGCGCAGAAACAACCAACGTCACAGCACAGAAACAGAAGCAGAAGGAGGGACGGAAGCATTGCAACAATTCGGGCAGGAGCAATCGTGTTGGACTGGAAGACACGTTGAAACTGGAATCTCGGTACATCCTGCCAGCGCACTCCCGACATCACACCAATCCATCGCGAGCAGGCCTACACGGAAGAGCGCCGCAAACACGACCGGGCAGAAACACAACAGAGCCATGAAACCTCGATAGCACATACACTTTCAGCAACAACAGTATGGATGGCGAGTCCTCGGAAGAACGCGAAGCGCGCCTACGCGATCTCTGGAGCCGACTCGACACCAAGAAGAAGAACAACCTCGACCTTCCAGCATTGAAAGCCGGCCTTCAGAACATCAACCACCCGCTACGCGAAGCTGATGGCTTGATCCATGATATGCTCGTAGCTTGCGATGTCAACAACGATAGTCGCATCAGCTACGACGAATTTGTACGCTTCTGCAAGGAAACGGAGAAGCAGCTCTGGACGTTGTTCCAGCAGATAGACAAAGATAAGAATGGTCGACTGGACAAGAGCGAGCTGTCGCAGGCTTTTGATCGGGCTGGGGTGGCAGTGAGCAATGCGCGGCTGGACCGCTTCTTTGACTACATCGACAGGGACCACGATGGCGCTATTAGCTTCAGCGAGTGGAGAGGTGAGTTCAGCTGTTGAAACGAAACGTTCTGACCGTGGATACCGCAAGCTGACTCACGTGCTTGACACACCAGACTTCCTACTCTTCATACCTGCTTCTGCGCCCGGCCTTAAAGCTGTCTTTAGCTACTATACTTCCACGGTGAAAGTAAATGCGGAAGGTGATGTACAAATGAGCAACGAAGCTTTGCCAGGCCTGGGTACGGCCCTCAATTTCCTTACAAGCTCTTTATTTGGTGCAATCACCAAGCTCGTGCATCCTCCGCACGCGCAAAGTTCTACTCAACCGCCTATACCCATAGCCGACAACGCCACCGACATCATGCAACCCTCATACGACACCGACTCGGAAACCCTCGACCACCACATCGAGGCCGACGGCCTAAACTCAGACGACGACCCATACATTCCCCTCAAGCCTGCCCGCCGGAAATCACAAGTCGAAGACAAGAAGCTCAGGCTGACCGACCTTGTGCCCGATGTAGGCTACTTCATCGCCGGCGGTGTCTCCGGTATCACTAGTCGGACCGCAACGGCACCTTTGGATCGCCTCAAAGTCTACCTGATAGCACAGACCGGCGTCGCGCAGGAAGCTGTGGAAGCGGCGAAACATGGCGCTCCTGTTCAGGCGACGAAAGCTGCTGGCAGTACTATGGCAAACGCTGTGAAGGAGTTGTGGGCTGCAGGTGGGATTCGGAGTTTATTTGCTGGTGAGTCATGTCTTGACCCTGAGTGAGGGATGGGAAGAATGATGCGTTGAGGGGCGCCGGAGCTGACGATATGTTGCAGGCAACGGACTCAATGTCGTGAAAGTTATGCCTGAGTCTGCGGTCAAGTTCGGCAGTTACGAGGTAAGTCGCTTCGCCCACGTTGGACTTCACAAGACGTTCCCTTCGCGCCTCACATGTCGTCCCTCTTACGCTTCGCCACTCCCATACTAAACGTTCGCAGGCCTGCAAACGCGCCGTAGCCAAAGCCGAAGGCCACGACGACCCCAAACGCATCTCGCAGATCTCGCAATTCGTCTCCGGCGGCGTGGCCGGCATGATCTCGCAAGCCGTCGTCTACCCACTCGACACTCTTAAATTTCGCATGCAGTGCGAGACCGTCCCCGGCGGCGAACACGGTAACCGCTTGATCCTCCACACTGCCCAGAAGATGTGGGCCCGAAATGGCATCGTCAGTTTCTACCGCGGCCTCCCCATGGGTTTGGTCGGCATGTTCCCGTACGCGGCGATAGATCTGTTTACGTTCGAGACGCTGAAAAGACGACTCGTCAGACGCAACATGAAGAAATACGGCCTAAAACACGAGGAGGATGCCTTACCCAACAATTTCACGCTGGCATTAATGGGTGGGTGTAGTGGAGCCATCGGCGCTAGTATCGTTTACCCTCTCAATCTGCTGCGGACGAGGTTGCAGAGTCAGGGGACCGCGAGCCATCCGCGGACGTACACGGGTATCATGGATGTCACAAGGCAGACGATCAAGGGAGAAGGAGTGAGAGGTCTGTTCAAGGGATTGACACCCAATCTGCTGAAAGTGGTGCCTGCAGTGTCGATTGTAAGTTCTTCTGCCAGCTCTAACGCTTAGACTTGAAGTTGATCGTGGGACGTTGCTGACGGTGATTGTTGCAGACCTACGTTGTCTACGAGAACTGCAAGAAGGCGCTGCATCTACATTAGCCTCCAGAACGATCAGCGGAGAACTGCGAATTGGGAGAGACCCGCTTTCTATCCCGATCCTAGCATGCATGGCGTGGGGCGTCTGGTGTTGCACTGCGTACCTGATGGTCGCCCGAGTGGGAGCGGGATGTATGTCTCATGGTCTATATCTGAGGTTCAGACGCTGCATAGCGAGTTAATCGATATGACCGAGCCTGTTCACTACGCGCTTTGCGGCAGTGACTGAGTGCTCTTTCACGCACGACACGCGGCCTTTCGCGAGTGCAGGCTTCAAAGAGCTATTCCCTTCTGCTACATACTTTGCCAACGTCTACCAAGCCATACTTCGAGTCACCCCAGTTCGACGATCTTAGCGAAACGGACATTAACTTAGGAAACCGAGCAAAGCACGACGCCTCCACCGGAGCATTTCACTCACCAACACCAATCTCCACCGAGACCCCATACTATCTACGATCCTCCCAAGGCCACCGGAATTGATCATGTCCTCCACCGAGCGGGCGCTAGGCAACTTCGATATCCTCGAACAAGTCTTACTCCATCTGCCAAATGCAGAGCTATCGAGTAAAATGCAGGTCGATAAAGCCTTCAAGACGGTCATCAGTGACTCTATCTACTTGCAGCGCAGGCTCTTCAAAAAGCCATTGCTGGCCACTGACGACAAGCAGCCAGTTCCGCCTGAGATCAATAGTCTACCCTTTCCACGCGAGAGCTCGAGGCTGTCTACGCAGACCACTCGTGGCTTCAAGATCACCGTGGAGTACGCCTGGAACTTCTGGGGTGGCCAGCGCATCGGCTTTCTCGAACCCGAGGACGGCTACAACTGCGAGCACCATCCAGTCCTCAGAATCGAAGCGGAGAAGCAGCCTTTTGGGAGATCGGAGCTCGACAATGGATCATGGAGGGAGATGCTGCTTACGCAGCCTCCGTGTCGTGTGTGGCTGGACATCACGGCGAATGACGGAAATATTCTGACGGTGGAGCTGGATGGCCCAACTATGGGTGAGGTCGTCGATCTACTGGACGGCGCACACGGCCCTAATGCACGGAATGCGTTGAAGGGGCTGCGACTGGTACCACAGTCGGTGGTTAATGCGCAGTACTCGCCTTGCGAGCTGTGCAGGGTGGATGAGTGGGCGGAGCAATGGGAGAGATAATTCCTTGAGTCTGGGTTGGAAGTAATCGTGCACAAAATAATCAATGAAGGACGGTTCTACTCGCGCCATTGCTTGCCTCAACAACTACCTACTTGGCAAACTACTCTTCCACCACCGCGACGCCATACACCTCCTCTTGATCCTCTTCGTCCGCTTCAACCCTCATCTTTACCTCGGCATTCGAGCGGCTCATGACGCAACGTTGTCGCCTCCTCCGTAGGTACACCCTCTTCTGCTCAGTGTTTGGAAGAAACTCCGTAAGCTTTGTGCATGAGACCTGAAAAGATCGGCCACAGACTGACCCAGACCCGCTCTTCCCTTGCTTCCACCAATCTCGGATGCACGAACCCAACTTGGGCCACTTATAATACGGTAAGGCAGGGTATGGTACGGTTGGCAGGGTCCAGAGCCTGCTGCAGCAGACGATCTACCATCAGACCCTCCAGCGGCAGAGGACCATATTCCTACCGAGCAGCTGCCTTCAGACCCTCTACCGGCTGAAGAGTTCCATCTTGCAGAGGAGCAACCTTCAGACCCTCCGCCAGCAGAAGACCCTGTGCCTGCGGCAGAACCAGCTTCGAATCCCGATCCAACACCAGAGTATGGCAAGAAGCACCGCGCGAATGCATATAAGAACGCCAACGACAGATGGGTCTTTGCTTACTGGCAGCGACAAAATGCCAAGCTTGAGGCCATAGGCTTCTGCATTCTGTCGCCTGGCAACACCTTTTCAACGTCCTCAACTCCACAGCCATCTGCGACCAAAGGCTACACTTCCGTCCTCCCCGCGACAATCGGGAACGCATCGATTTCTTCGTCGATACGGTGTAAAAACGCGCCGTCGAGCGGAAGGTTATCTACCTCTCTGTGCCCTGGCCTAGGTGGTAGTGGAGGTGGTGGACCGGGGAGTGGTGGTGTTGGTGGTCGAGGGATCGGCTTTGGCCGTAGCACGGATGCCATTCGCCGCAGTCATGTTGGTGGTTGAGGTTGAGGCATGGGTTCTGACCGTATTACGGATGCAATTCGACGGAGCGGAAGACCACTGTGCGGAGCCAAACGTCTTGATCCGTGATCTTCACACTCGCCTTGCCAGGGCGGAGGAGCTGGAGCTGGCTGCCGGGGCTCCCGGCCGGAAGGCTGCGGAGGCCAGTTCCAGGTCGGTGGCGGCGGTGGCAGGGGGGTGCTGGGCTCTGTTCGCCCGCTTGGATGAATGCGGCGCGTGGTGGCGGAAGGCTGCTGTTGTGGATGAGTGCGGCGGTGGTGATCTGCTACTGTTCACCTCAGCCGGAGCCACCCAGACTGAATGCGGCGGTGGTGGTGGCCTGCTGTCTTCTCCATCTTCGGGGTGCATGCAGCAGTCGCCAATTGCACAGCAATGGGGAATAGCGGATGTGTTATCGCCGACGTAGAACACTAGATGTTGCACAGTGTTTGGAACCTGTTGTCAACATGTTGACATTTGAGTAGCTGAGAGCAAGTGTATGCCTCATTATCAACAGCTTCTGAGCTGCGACTGCACTCATCCTCAGTGCACTCTCTTGGGCCTCGGGCACAGTGAACTCTTGTGTAACGAACCTTGCTTCTTCCTGGTGTGCGCTCGACTGTACCATCAGCGGCTTTAGGACTTTGAGACACACTACCGACAATGCTTTTGCGATGCTTTTTGTTGCAGTATAGTATCAGGTATATACAAGAAACGCAACACTTAGCCACCGTTTCCCATCGCCAGAACGCCTTCCCGCTATGCAAACCCCAACGACACGGTAAGGCCAGATGGAAGTGGTCGTCCGCGATAAATCACTCGTCGTCTTCCTCAACCTCGGCAGTCTGTGAAAAGATCAGCATGTGGTTCACCGGTATATCAGTCCAGAGTAGCACTTACGTCTTCGTGGAAGTCCCTGCCTTCCTTTGTGGCCTTGATCATCCCGATCCGGATCACGAAGTCGCCAAAGCGCTCACCATCGTTACGCTCAAGAGCATACCTCTTCAGCAGCGGCTTCATGATGTCCAAGATCTCTTCTTCCTTGATTGAGCTCCTGTACAGCTTGTTGAGCCTGTTTCCGTGGTAGCCGCCACCAAGATACATATTGTATGCTCCGTAAGCCTTGCCTACGAAAGCGACTTCGGCAAGCCAAGGCCGAGCACAACCGTTCGGACAACCAGTCATACGCATGACGATGCTCTCCTGCCGCATGCCGTTCTCCTCGATCACGCCCTCGAGCTTGGTGACGAGTTCGGGGAGGTATCGCTCGGACTCCGCCATCGCAAGACCGCAAGTAGGGAACGCCACGCAAGCGCTTGAAGAAAGCCGCAGGCCAGAGAAGTTAGTGTTGTCCAACTTGTACTTCTTCAGCAGGTCCTTCGTCTCCTCCAGCTGGTCTTCTGCAATGTTTGACAAGATCAGATGCTGGTTGCCAGTAAGTCTGAACTCGCCCTTTGTGACCTTAGCGATCTCTCGCAGACCAGTCTTCATTGGGAAGTCCGCGGTGTCCTCAATCCGACCGTTCTCAATGAACATCGTGAAGTGGTTCATGCCCTTCTCATCCTTCTGCCATCCAAAAGTATCGATGTTGCTCTGGAAGGTGAACGGCTTCGGCTCACCGAACTTCTGGCCCCAGAGCTCCTCGACGTTCTTGATGAAGACGTCCAGGCCCATGTCGTCGATGGTGTACTTCAGACGAGCATGCTTCCTGTTCTTGCGATCACCGTTGTCCTTTTGCATCAGCATGATCTTCTCGCAAGCAATGTGCACAGAGTCCTTGTCGACGTAGCCGAACATACGGCCGACTTGCGGGTAAGTCTTCTTCATGTTGTGCGTGACACCCATGCCGCCTCCGGCCAGCAAGTTGAAGCCCTGGAGGTGGCCGTCTTCGCCTTTAATGGCGATGAGGCCAACGTCGTGGGCGTAGACGTCGGTGTCGTTGTGCGGTGGGATGGCGATGGTGATCTTGAACTTTCGGGGCAGGTACTGGGTACCGTAGAGCGGCTCGAAGTCCTGCACTGCGTCACCGGCGACCTGGACATTCTTGTCGTTGTCATCCTTGAGCCAGATCTCGTGGTACGCTGTCGTGCTCGGAAGCAAGTGGTCGGAGATCTTCTTCGCGCATGCGTGAGTCTCGCGGTGGAGCTCGCTAAGCTCAGGTAGCGAGGAGCACATCACGTTACGGTTGACATCACCGCAAGCGGCGATGGTGGTCATGAGTGCCTGATTGATAGCCTGCATGGCCGGCTTCAACTTGCCCTTGACCACACCATGAAACTGGAACGTCTGTCTCGTCGTGAGCTTCATTGTTTCATTGCCCAGGTTCGTCGAGATGGCGTCCATCTGCTGCCACTGCTTAGGCGTCGCAACACCACCGGGCAATCGGCACCGAATCATGAACGAGTATGCCGGCTCAAGTCCTTGTGCCTTACGCTCATCTCGCAGATCGCGGTCATCTTGCATGTACGTGCCGTGGAACTTCGTGAGCTGCTGGTCAGCAGCTGAGATAGCGCCCGTGCTCTCATCCACCAGACCCTCCGCAATGGTACCTCGGAGATAGTTCGACGCAGCCTTGATGTCCTCGTTGGTAAGTGGTGGAGGCTCATCAGGCAGACCCTCAACGTTGCCCACACCCATGGCGTCCCACAGCTTCGGCTCCCAGTCCTGGTAGCCAGTTTGATAACTGTCCGGATCCTGGTCGTCGCCAAGTCCAATATCGATGAGCTGCTTGCCACCAAGCGCAACAAAACGAGCAAACAGATCCTTACCAGGCTTGTTGTAGTAATGCTTGTCCTCCTTTCGGGGCCAGTAATGGCTGTCACCCAGAGCAAAGACCGTGAAGTTCACGTTTGCAAGATCAAGATCCGTGCTGTTCTTTACGCCCTCCCAGAAGTTACGGCCGTTCTGCGGGAACTCACCCTGACCAGCAGTCGAGGACAAGCAGACCAGATTCTCCTCGTTGCCCAGGTCCTCGAGCGGATAGTCGTCCATGGCCATGACAATGGTCTTCAGCCCTCTCGCCTTGCCGCGATTGCCCAAGCGCTTGGCCAGGTTCTCAGCATTGCCGTTATCGGAAGCGAACAAGATCGTCATCGGTGCGCCTTGCAGACCCTCCAAGAGAGCCTCGTACGCATCCTTAGCCTTCCGCTTCTGCACCTTGCGTACTTCGCTGCCGTAAGACTCGGAAAGGTTGGCATGGAACTGCGGATGCCGCCTCATGAGCTGCGACATGTGATTGTCCCTTCGCAGGAACTCCTGCAGCTCCTTCTTAATTCTCTCAGAGTCAAGCTTGAACGCCTCCTCGCCCTTCTCCTCTGCCTTCGGGTCCCAGCGGTAAAGCGGCCAGTAGCCCAGGTCGACAGCCTTCTTCGTTTCTTGCAGTACAGTGAGCGGGTTATCGTTCTCTTGGTTGTACGGCAGGTACGCCATGACCACTGATGGGCCCTCGAAAAATTCGGCCTCGATCATAGCTTGCAGTACCTGGGTGTACGAGCCGTAGACTGCGACGGATGCTACGTAAGCGTTGCCGAAGTTCATCGCATAGAGACCAATGTCCTTCTTTCTCCGCGCTGCGTCCTGAGCTGCGCGTTCGCTGTAAGGCGTCGAATCGATGATGAGCATGTTCATGTTCTCACCGCTGGCAAGCATGTGATGGACACCGCTGTTGCCCAGATCATAAGACCATGCATCGCTGCCGACCAACCATTGCGACTCTTTGTAGAACAGACCCTTGGAGTTCAACAGCTTGTATGCAGCAGGAGAACCGTCAGTGGACAGCCTCTGGATAACCTCCGGCGCAAGCTTGTTCGCCTCATCCGCCTTCGCAGCCGCCAGAGCCCACTGCGAAAGCCACTTCTGCGGCGTATCGGTCGTGAACTCTCTCGTCTTTGCTGCGGCCTGCACTTCCTTTACGAATCGCTGACGGTGCTCCTTGCGCGCCAGAAGCGAGCCAAAGCCAAACTCTGGGCTTGACTTGATTGATTGGTCACTGATACCAGCATCTTTACTAGATAGCGCATTGGCGAGGTGCAATCGCTCGCCGAAGACCTGGTCCAGAATCTTCATGTAGGCATTCTCCAGCTTCGGCTGGCTGAGCTCGAACTCCTTCTGTACACCAGCCAATGCACCCGCTGGGCCATCGTGTTGCCCGACCTCCAAACTCTGGATCGGAGACTTCGAGAGCAAGTTCTGAAAGATGCCGGAAAGCGCCTGCGTGATGGTAGTGTATTCCAGGTAGCCCAATTGGTAGCCCACGATCGTTGGCGTCTGCTGCTGACCAGCAGACTTGAGTGACATAAGCAGATCGAGTAGTACTGGTCCCCACTTCGTTGTTCTTCTCCTGACCTGCTCGAGCACAGCTACTTTCTTCACGGTGCTGGGCAGCGCTTCGGTCAAGCGCTCAGTGAGCCATGGTCGGTAGAGGACTGGCGTGATGAGCCCAACATGGCGGAAGAAGTCGGCCTGTGTCGCTGACTCGAACTCCCGGGCAAAGAGTCCTGGATCGGAGCCGAAGAGGAACAGCGCAGCCTCAGCGTTGGAAGGGCCAGTGTAGTTGAAAGCGCTGTATCTCCTGCCGGTGGAGGTCCGAATCTGAGCCCAGATGGAGTTGCAGATGGAATCAATGTCGTCAGAGCTGACGGGCTTCGGCTGCGAGTCGACGGTCGTTGCGGACTCCGCTTCAGAAGCAGCAGAGCTGCTGTCCTTGCGACCCGACGAAGACGAGGACGCCGAAGATGCGTCCTTCGGGCTCGTAAGTCCAGAAGCAGTCTGTGTAGGTGGCGAAGCTGAACCATTGGCAGTCGGTAGCGCCTCGCCACTCAAGCCAATGTTCCGTACCTGCGGCCGTCCTTCACTGACGTACAAGCTCGTGTCATCGCTCTTAGCACCCTGGTACTGCCTTGCCAGATCCGTGTTCAATACACTGCTGACCAACTCCCGGCTCTCATGCGCAATCGGCTGGTCACTCTTCGAGTTTCCGGCATCGAAGAAATGTATCACACCCTTCCCGCTCCTGATCGCCAGAGCATGCGCCGTGAGCGCCAGATCCTGCGCCTCTTGCAAACTGCTGCTCTGTACAAACGCAAAGCCGGCATTGCGAATACTCGTGATCTCGCCGTAGTCCGGGTAGCCCGAAGGGTGCAGGCTTACGTGTATGACCACGGGGTACTGCGCAAGCCGGTACAAGTGCGGAATGCTCTTCACCAGAATGTTGGAGCTGGTAGTCACTGTCGTGATCTTGCCCTCTCGCACGGGTTGGTATACGGAGAGTAGCGGGTCGGCATTATGGCGTACACTCAGCACCTCGGGGACGGTCTGGCAGATGACGCTCGAGGCTTTGTTTGCCGAGTATTGCTTGAGGAAGCGGGAGAACTCGCTGTCGGTTTGGAGGGAGGGTTGGACGGAGATGATGGTGTCGGAGGAGAGGTAGGCGATGCGAGCGACTGCAATATTCTTATTAGCAATGCGACCTCAAGTCATTGTCCTCCGTCTCGACTTTTCTGTTTGATGGCGGGGCTCTTCGGGAGGGTGCAGCGGCCTACCTGCTTCGCCTGCAGTCAAAACGTTCGCCATGTTGGCTATGTGTGTATTGTATAAGCCCGTGATATCAAGGCTGTTGGGCAATTGTTATTGCATCGTCAGCCAGTGCGTGGTAGAGAGGCGAACAGCAACAGAATCTCGCCATCAATGAGCAAACCTTAAGCGTCGGTAAAAATCGTGGTTCGGCTTTCTAATCGATTCCTTTTCGCCCGGTATGATTGGTCAATCTCGCTGCACGCCATGCCGAGATCGGCAACTGTCTTGGGAGCCTTCCGGCGCCTGTGCCTTCCTTTCTTGAGCAGAGAGGCATTCACAGACCTGCTGGAGATGGGCTTGGCTACATATCGTTAAGGTGGCTACATACACTACACTACCTGTCGCTCAAATTACTTCACAGAATCATCAATAACGCCGTTCATTGTTTCGTGACAGGTCGTCGTTGTCGTACAGTCAGGTAGCTGGCGCAGAGTCGGCTCGCTGGCGTACATTCGGTGCGTCGTCGATCACGGCATTGTGGCTCTCACGGGTGGCCGTGGAAGCCTG
Source organism: Neocatenulostroma microsporum (assembly GCA_022814695.1). Classification (NCBI taxonomy): domain Eukaryota; kingdom Fungi; phylum Ascomycota; class Dothideomycetes; order Mycosphaerellales; family Teratosphaeriaceae; genus Neocatenulostroma; species Neocatenulostroma microsporum. The sequence goes on from JAKLLW010000027.1 coordinate 22,954, forward strand.
GGCCCCAAGCTGGGTCGTTGAAGTCGAGGTCATTCCGTTCAGGAGGAATGCTGCTCCCGTTGATCAAGTCGTCTATCAAGCGCTCGTCCTCTGCGTCAAGCCCGCCATTGCCCGCCAAACTCTCGTAAGAGGCTAGTGGTCTAAAAGCGTGCTGCTGCTGTGCTGGCTCATTCAAGGTCTGGGTAAGCTCTCCGCCAGAGAAACTCGACATCGTGTGCGGTATCTCTCCTCCATAACCAGCCCACGCTGTAGTAGTTACCGGGAGCTCGCTTGGCGTGAGTACGTTGCTCGATGCCTTGATATACGGCGTGGGTGCCAGTGGCCGGAAGAGTGGCTGCTGCTGTGCCGGTTCGTTCATCATCTGGGAATGCTCTCCGCCAGCCGAACCGGAGAACGTGTACGGAATGCCTGCCCGATAGTCTGTCGGCGCTGTGGCTCCTGTGTGCTCGCTGGGCGTTCGTATATTGCTCGGCATTCTGGGCGCAGGCGCTGGCATCGGCGGTGTGAATGATGGACTGGTACTTTCCTTGGCCATCGGTGCATAGGTGTTTGATAGCCCGCCGTAGCTGCCGTGGCCACTGAGCTGCGGGTCGAGCATAGTGTTGAGCCAGCTCTCGCCCATCGCAGGGACGGTCGGTGCTGCTTGGGCAGCCATGGTGGCACGCATTTGGTTCCCTTGCGACTGAGCCAGCTGCGCTCTATACCGTGCCTGCGGGTCGTCCGCCGGCTCGATCGAGGGTATGGCCGGCGTGTTGCTCTCGGCTCTCTGGCTTGCTGTCTTCCTGGGCTGACGCTTACGCTTCTTCGGAGCAGGCGTAGGCGTAGGCGTTGCAGTCTTCTTGCGCTTGCCGCCACGGGTGGAGGGAGCAGGGCCGTAGCCTCCCAATCCTTGGCCAGGCTCTAGCTCCTCGTCGTCGCTGTCGTCGTTGCTGTCGCCTTTCTCGCTAGGAAGCTCAGGCGCCGCTTCAAGCTTGCGCTTCTTCTTCGCATTGCACTTGTTGTTCGAGTCTTTGCGTTCTTCATAGTGGACAGGGCTGGCAGCCAGAGCGCACACGCCTCTGCCTTCTATGACGTCCATGACCACACGCTTGTCCTGCTTGAAGATGCTCTCTATGGCTTCCAAGCGCTGAGACATCGGCATGGCCTTGTCCTCCCCGTAGCCGTTGTTACTGCCGCCAGTAGCGTACACCACCGGCCCGCCCTGGTGGTAAGTAAGTACGGCCTTGAAGAGGAAGCGCATCCGTGTGTTAACCCAGAGGTTGGTGTACCACTGCTTCGAGGACTCCTCGTGTGGTTTAGCATTGTAGATACCCTGCTGGCGGATGCGGTTGTCATGGACTCGCTGTTCTTCCTCATCGCGCTCCTGGTCGTCCCCTGCGTACTCAGTATTCGCTGCTATGATGAATCTCTCCACCCATTCGTCTTCGGCGTTGATGAAGTCCTGGTAGTCGTCCTCGCCGTCGCCGTCGTACACCAGGGCAGAGACGTGCGGGTAGACCATCCTGTGAGCTAGTGGCCAGTTCATGCTGCCGTCGAAGGTGTATACTGGAGTCTTCTTGGCTTCTTCGTGCTTGAGTTTCTTGGCAGTATGCTTGTTACAGAGGATGCCCTGGTTGTATGGAGTGGCTATGAAGGCTTTCCTGCCGGGGCATTCCTCACAATGGCCCTTTTCCTTGCCCCTGGAGTATCTGGTGGACTTGGAGCGCTTGATGGGTGGCTCTGGTGGCTGTGGGAGGCCGCCTGGAGCATTTTCGACCGGACCAGCCGTCTCGAAGTTGGTGAGGATGTCGTAGCCGAGAAATTCGGTGTCGAAGTGGTCCATGGAGATGGTGAAGGTTAATTGAAGCGATTTGGTGAGGTTAATGATGGTGAAGTTGTCAATGAATGATTTGTGAGAAATGCGTTGATGGAGGAATGTGAGTATGAGGATTTGGAGAAGAAGCAAAGAGATATGGAGGCAGGTGAACTTGTCAGGTGACTGGCGGGTGGTGAGGTTTGCTTGCTTCACGAAAGTCACTGCGTGACTTCCAAATGCGGCCATTGTGGCTGGACGTGGCTATACTCGGCATCAGTCACTTGGTGAGAATCCAAGAGCTGCCTCAGGCATTTCAGAATATCACATTTGACATGTGAAAGGGCAAGGAGGACTGAATAGCATGTGATTTCGAGCTTCCGGCTGTAAAAGCGGGTAGTGTACTGCCTACCTACGTACCGGATGGCTTACTGGTGTATCATGTTGAATACTAGGTCTCACAGCCAAATGACAGGTCAGAGGCCGATTGCGACGACGAATTCGGCTCACACTTCGCGATCCGGGACCAGAAAGGCTCGAATCTCAGCTGAAGCGCTTGTAATTGGAGCAAGGGTTGATGTCATGAGTCGTTTCCGACGTCTCCGTGAGGCCGAAAGGGTATTGTGCTACCGTATTCGCTATCCGCCGCTTGAGGGAAGCCAGCCGTCCAGGGATGGCACAACATCGTCTCGAGACTGTCTGCAATTGATGCAGCTATCGTATAGGCCCTTCGCAGCTCAGCAACTTATCTCCTGTGCTGTGATGCCAAGCGGTAACGACAGCGGTAGGCACGCCTTGCAGCCGGCATCGTCGACCACGCGGAGCTGCAATACAGCTGTGGGTCGGGTCGTATCTGAGGCCCACTGTATCAATACATGAAGTATGGATGTAAAGAAGGGCCAAAACTCCGTGACAATGGACATTGCCGGCATCCCCAAGGGCCTGAATTGTTCTTCAGTCGCCGTTTAGAGCATCAGCTCCATGGGAAAACTAAGCAGTCTTGAGGAAGCTTGTCGTCACCCGTGAATCGAATCAGCATGTTGCCATTGCACAGGCCTATCGAGCAATCGCAGGACGCCCTACTCGTCAAAGCATACGTGGCCGCGGACTCTATTGCCGAGCCTTGTGTAGGAAAACGTCGAGGCTCACGCTGGCGCTTCGCATCCTGAGATCAAGATACCCGATGAGCTAGAGTCTGGCAGTAAAGGCGTGCGGTGGCCGTGGGCGTACTTGGCCTTGTCGTCGCTAGGGTCAGAATGTAGTTCGTAGTACCCTCCCACGTATAGCTGCATCTCCTTGTCCTGTACTTTTGAGATTCTCTCGTAGGAACTCCGATAAGTCTGGTACTCGTACACTAGCTCCGGTTCCGTTTCTGACACACAATCTTGCTCTCTCTCGCCTTCGCCGACGCTTTTGCTAATCATGATTTGCAACTCTGAAGCTCGTGCAACTTTTCAGCGCCATAGGTAGGCATCTCAATGGAACGTGTCCTCGAAGCTACGTATCCACAGATAAAGTTGGCCTTCAGGACCACTGCTGCTTCGTTGCACATTTTGCGTTGCTTGGGACTTGATTAAGGCCAAACGAGTGTCTGGGTTCCTGCTTTCTTGTAATCCAGAAGACCAGTATGATTTGCTGCGCTGGGAACGGTGGCTTCGGTGTCCCGTCTTGCCACCGCTGCCTCCGCGTTAGAAACCCTTGTTACGTGTGAGCAGTCCATGGTCGAATCAGCAGATGAAAAACATCAGTTGGTAACGTTCCAGTGGCCACAGTTGGGCAAACCAGTACTTCGCGCTCTCCAGTATGTTCGCCCCAGAGAGGTCCGGTGCATGGACAAACTGGAACTCTCGTATGGACAGCCACGATGCTGCACACTGCCTATTGGCTTTCTCTATGCGAAGTCACTGGCCGGCCATAGTACGGCGTATCTCGTCGTTCGGTTTTGTGGTGGCCGCCCGTAGCAAGCCCCTCGAAGTCCTACAGGGCCATGATCATTGAATTTGCAGACCGGTGATCCGGTGCATTGGTCAGCAGCTTCTGCGAAGCCTCATGTAGTCCAGGCTTAGGACCAACGAGGTGGATCTTGACAGCAACGCTTGATCAGCAAGTCACTGCTGTCTGTTGTACGGGACCGAAGCGTGTCCCAAGCGCTCCTTGGCAAGCAAGCCTTGGGTACATGGTCTCAATGTTGTGGTACACGAATAGACGCGTCGAAGCCAATGATCCCGGCGATGGCGTCCCTGATGCTGCGACCTCTTCCTGGTCAATGGAGAAAAGGAAGTTCGTGCATCGAGAGCCTGAGGCAGGGTTGGAAATCAGCCGGAGACGGCGGAGATGGCTCGGCAGTGGTGACCTCTTCTCAAGCTCCATCTTTGTCGTCATCTACAGTAACCGCCATGTTTTCGCTGTGGTGTGCCATTGGCATACCCTGCGGATGGCCTTTAGAGCTTGTCATGGCTGAGTAAAACAACAAAGGTACATATAGCTCTTCTCCATCCTCCTCCGAAGTCAAGAGCATTCCATTCCTGCCTTCAGACCTCTTCAAGCAATACTCAGTACCGTATCCTGTTACGTCTCATACACAATGTCAAAGACTCAGAAGCAGTGGAGTGTCGCCGGCACCGGGAGCTTCGACAACCTCAAGCTCGATTCAAATGCACCCATTCCCGAGCTGGGAGACAAAGACGTGCTCGTGAAGTGTAAGTTCTTCTGGCGTAATGACCTCCTGTTCACGAGCTGACGTCTGTTGTGTGCAGTCCAAGGCGCTTCCCTGAACTACCGCGATCTCATCATTGCTCTTGGCAAGTACCCATTCGGCCAGAAAGACGGTGTAGTACCAGCCTCGGATGGTGCAGGCATCGTGGAAAGCGTAGGAAAGCATGTGCACCGCTTCAAGAAGGGAGACAAGGTTCTTACGCTGTTCAACCAAGGCCACGTCGCAGGCAGCTTAGATGGATACAGTGTTACGACTGGTGTCGGCGGCAACATCGACGGTTCGCTCCGGCAATATGGTTCATACGATGAAGACGGTTTGGTGCATATGCCAAGCAATCTGAACTTCCTCGAAGGTGCTACGCTCACATGTGCTGGCTTGACGGCGTGGAACGCTCTCTATGGCCTTGAGAGCCGCAACCTGAAGCCGGGCGACTGGGTGGTCACGCAGGGCACTGGCGGTGTCTCCATCTTTGGCGTACAGTTCGCTAAGGCTGCTGGCGCCAAAGTTATCGCTACGACTTCGTCCAAGGAGAAGGGGGAGAAGCTCAAGCAACTCGGCGCAGACCACGTCATAAATTATAAGGAAGACCAAAACTGGGGTGAGACTGCTGCTAAGCTGGCTGGTCCTCGTGGCGTCCAGCATGTAATCGAAGTGGGTGGACCTACTACTATGGCACAGTCGCTCAAGGCCGTAGGCATAGATGGTGTCATCAGCATCATCGGCTTTCTGGGTGGCATGAAGGGCGAGCAACCAACTTTCTTGGACTGCTTGACGAACATTTGCACTGTGAGAGGTGTGCTTGTAGGGAACCGGATGCAGTTCGAGGAGATGAACAGGGCTGTGGAGGCGAACAACATCAAGCCGCTGGTCGATGACAAAGTGTTCAAGCTGGATGAGGTCAAGGAGGCATATCAGGTGAGTGTCCTCTGCATCAGAAGGTTGATTAATGCTAACAATGCTTGCAGTACATGTGGGACCAGAAGCACTTCGGCAAGCTCTGCATCAGCATCGATTAAAGGGACCCAGCGCGTGTACCATAGAAGCATAACAAATGCCGCGCTGCCATTTACCAAACGCTTTTAGTACGCTCCATCCTGAGCAGCTTCTTCCCCGTAACATGGTCTTTCATGCTTCTGCGGCTCTCCCCAATCACTTCACCAAGCGCCGACCCGAACAGAGGTATCACCGCGAGCCTTCCTGCTTGCTCCTCCACTCCAAACCGGACTTCGCAACGCAAAATGGCTGAATTTCCCACGACCCTCTGGGTATCGGTCTAGGTGAATGGCTGACGTGCTGGAGGTGCCGGAAGCTTGTCGAATGATCGACGATGCTCATATACTCCTTGCTGTCGTTGCATAGCCCGGTGTCTGACATCCAGATACGGAAACCTTTGGTACGCTCGAAGCATACGTTGTCGAAGTATTTGAACCCGCTAGACAAGGAGGTGCCATTCACAAGTGTACGATGATAGCCGGCGACCGCTTGAATGTGTGGTTGAGGAAGAGAAGAAGACGCTGGCGCTGAAGCTTGTGCTGTAGAGGGAGCGAGTTCCGGATAACGTTGTGGAACTGCTTGTTGACCTTCTGCGCGCGTAGCAGATCCTTCTCCGGCAGCAGCAGCAATATCTGCTCCAGCAGCTCGAAGGTGTCAGACACCGCTCTTCCAGATGAGCCGGTGTAGATTGTTGAGCATGTGGTGACCGGGAGTCCGCGGTATGTGGCAGCGACCCCGAATGCGAGCGCGAGCGCAGCACAGAGCGCTAACCTTGCCGACATCGTTTGCGAGATCTTCCGGGTGCAGGTACGTGGGTGGTATGCAGCAAGCAAATTGTCGGCGAAGCCAGCAGTTTGACCTACGATCTGGCAATTAGGCTGGCGGCGTCGTAGGTCTTTGTCGTGCTGATGTTCGAAAGACCCTTCAGCGCAAAGTGTCAATACATGTTTGCGGATACGTTGCACCGGGCAACGACCGCTTCACCCGAGGCGCCATTCAGGACCCCGTCGCTTCAGATTCACGAAACCTGGTCGTGATGAGTGGTCGTAAAGTGCCGGATGAGATTGGGGCACGCGATGAGCATTGCTCCATTTGTGCTCCCACAGGATCCTGATTCACTGTCTCAGAGATGCGCATAACGTTTGCCAGGCCAAGCCTTACGAGCACAGAAAGAACGGGCGCAGCGTTTCAACGCTGATTGTCAATCAACAAATTAGCGCTGTCTCACGTTGGCAAAGCTTGTCACCCTCTCATCTCAGATACGATAAAACAGGACTGTGCCAACTAGAATAACAGAAAGTCACTTTCGCTCGCCAACATGGCCGAATTCACTCCTATCAACCAGAAGACCAAAAGTCCTACGACAGAGGCCAAGGCATCGAGCAACCCGGGGCCCGCTCCAGGAGACAGAGGAACGAAAGGGACGAAGACGTATGGAGTACCTGATGGCACAGGGAAGCAAGTCCAGCACCCCTTCCGCTTCCAAAGCATGGCCGCCGCTCTGAACTTCAGCTATCCACGCGTCAAGCTCGACATCGAAAACGACGACTGGCTCGCCGTGCGAGCGGACCCATGGGATTGGGTAGAAAGGCTCTTCCAACTACCATACTGGCCGTACCACAAGGAGCCGCCGAGCTGGCTACCCATTGATGCAAAGGTCTGGCTAGCTTGGCAAAAGCATGCTTACGAGTTAAACCTGCGTTTGCTGAAGAACAAGGAGTATCCTGAATGGCCAGAGCGACAAGCCTGGTTGGTCATGTCTGATGTGTTGGAGTTGCATGGAAAGGGCTACTCCAAGGGCCTGTTGGAGGTCCCGCAGGTCCCGGCAATGCTCAAATGCTCCGTTCGTCTTCGCAGCATTGTGGACGTACTCTGCGTAAGCTTCGCCGCTCGCCATGTTCATTTCCGTATGCTGACAAGTCTACAGAGTTATCCGGCATTGGCCCACAGTATACTCCTTGGCAATCACCGCCGGGAGATAGCTTGGGATCCTCAAGGCACTGCTCGCAAGCTGATTGTCAAACACTTCCATGTACAGCTCTAGAACATACTAGCTAGCAAGCTGATCGCCAAACACTTCCATGTGCAATTGTAGAAAGTCCGATACACATCAAACCATCTCTTCAGCACTCTTCTTCCTAACATCCCTCTGCTTCAACCCCGCCACCTCCTGCGGATCAAACGTCGTGCTCGTTGGCGTCCCCCTCCCTTCTTCCGCATCAGCCATCTCGTTCAGGTTCTGCCTTCTTGTCGCTATGGCCAATGCATTTGACATTCGCCTCGTGAACCTTTGAGCTATCGCTCCAGCACTTTCGACGCTGGCCGTAGGAGAGATTTGCGGAGACTGAGATGCAATGCTTTCGGTGAGGCGTTCAAGAGTAGAAAAAGCGACTGATTTCCGCTTGGAGTGCGAAGATTGCGAGTGTTGGAGGGAGGGTCTGCGTCCAGGACTGGTCACAGGGGAGGGGAGTTCGCCTTCTGCTGGTTCTTGTTGCTGGACTGGACGAGAATCGCCTGAGCTGGAGCTGGATGGGTCTGGGTTGACGATCTTGTATCGAGACTTTGGTGGCTGTGCCACTACCGGCTCACTTCCAGTTGCTGAACTCGACTTCGCACTCTCATGCGCACCGCTCGGCCCAGAAGAGGGACCTGGCGACGCATTAGCCAAATTCACGCCGCCCAGCTTGCGTTTACCGCTTGCACCAGGGGATTGTACTCCCCCGATTGGTCTGAAACCACCGAGCACATGATTCGGTATCTTCTCGGACGGCTCGGATGGTGGGTCCGTGTAGTCGGTCATTCGATCTGGACTGTTGACATGATCGAGAGGCTCACCTGTCAAGATGTGCACCTTTCCAAACGGATGGCTTTTCGACCACTTCAAACCGTCCCAGCCTTGATGATCGTACGCCGTTGATGGCGCCGTCTCCGAAGGTGTCGTCTGCTCTGTTTCGAACGTCGGGATCCGATCTCCCATCCCTGGCCTGATCATGACCGACTGATGCGGAGGCTGATCAAAGGCCTGCTGAGGCGGAGTCTGATTGACGACCTGCTGAGGCGAAAACTGATTGACGGCCTCCGATGACGAAGATGAATATGCCGCCCCATTAACGACCTGCAACGCCTTTGGACGTGGCTCGCTCATGGCCCTAGCCCTAACCGAACTCTCAGATGCGGGATCGACAGCATTCTCAGCAATAGCCCGCAGCACATCCAAAGGTGGCGCCCTCCCTTCCTTTGTCGTGCCCCCGAACCTCTGTCTCAGCGTCACTGCGACTGTATCCCACAAAGACCCCACAGGAGCACCACTAGCGGGCCGCCAGCCCCTAGGACTCGTGGGACTATTATCCTTCCCCGCAGTCGAAGGTCTGCTTTCGTCCGTCGCAGGTAACTGCGAAAGCTCACTCACATACTCACTCCCAGTCTCTGTCCCATCCTTAACACTCCCAGCCTCCGTCCCCCCCTCTTTACTTCCCTCCGGCCTACCCACAACCTGAAGCTCCCTAGCAACCTCCATCAACTCCACCGCCTTCTCCGCCTCAGGAAAAACTCCCTTCGCATCCTCAAAAGCCGCTTTAAGCCACTTCTCCGCCTGATGATCCTGCCCATCCAAGCAAGTCTGCGCCAACCTCACAGCACCCATGTAATACTGACACATCCCCATCAGCGCTCTCCCATGCTCAGCCTCGTGATTCTGCCTCGCGATGTACAGAGCTTTACGGAAAGAAGTCTGCGCCTTCTCGAGAGTCTTGGCATCATTGGATCCCTCATTCAAGAGCACCATGCCGGGGAGGAGGCGGAGCTTGACTTGGATTTCGAGAGCCACTTCGCGGTTTGAGCTTGAAGAGCGTGTCGAGGCTTTGCTTGGGAGGTGACGAGAGGAGCTTTGCGGTGGGGAGGCCGGCGGTAGGGGTTCGCTGGGCGATTTCGATCTACTGGGCGTGGATAGAGGCATGCGGGTGCCTACCCTCGGAACCGCTTGGGCAATCCCCTGCCCAGCAGGTGCGCTGCTCAGGTAGCCGGAGCTTGACGACAGATTGGTCGGTAGGGCTTTACTGTACGATCTCGAGCCATTTGATGAGGCCATAGGCATGCGAATACCCAGCCCCACCGGCCCCACTCGCCCACTACTCTCAGTGCCGCACGCAGTCCCACCACTATCACTTAGCCTTTCGTCCCCTCCCTGCCTTCGATCAGCGAACGGTCCATTCCTGACCAAATTCAGCTGCGGTGACCCCCGCTCCTGAGCCCCGAACGGCCCACTACCACTACTACTCCCACCATAACTCCCTTCTCCACTCCCACTCCCACTCTCCCCACCCTCCCACCACTCCCCTCCCCCCTCACCACCCCCTCTCTCCTGCTTCTCCTTCTCTCTCCTCTGGATCTCCTCCCCAACTTTCATACTAGTCCCCATCCCAACCCCAACTGGCAAGAACCTCCCCTGCATCGCCCTCTCCCTCTCAGCCTCCATCCTCTTGATCTGACCCCACAGTTGCCCAACCAGCGCATTCTTATTATTATTCACCTCGTGCCACTTCTCCTTTAACCACGGTGCCTCCTTGTCGATGATGGCCTCGAATCTGGGGGAATCGATGACTTTTTTCTTCTGTGCTTCGAGGTCGATGGGATTGTTCGCGGCGCCGCCTTCGGAGCTATCGGTGGGAGGGCCGCTGAGGCTTTCTGGTGCTTGCCCTGCTTCATGCGCTGTAGGGTTGTTTACGTTACCGCCTTCGGAGCTGTCGGTGGGGGCGCTGCTATCCGTATCCGCGCCAGTACTTTCTCCAGGCTGAGGCTGAGGTTCTGGCCCCGTGAGCGGTGCTGGCTGAACACCCTTCCGCCGTACAGCAAGCGGCACAGCGCTCGGACGTCTCGGATCGTGTACTGGCGGCGGCTCCGCCGGCTGCGTGGGCTGGCGGGCGGGCTCGTCGAACGTCTCGTCGACATCTGGGAAGGCTGCCTCCGCTTGCTGTGGCGGAGATGGAGTGTCCATGTCTGGGAACATGTCGAGGCGCTGAGAGATCCCGGACATGTCTTCTCTCGTCAAATGCGTTGCCAATGTCGTTCTCTATCAGTACAGCAGCATCGCGCGTTGCGCTGAGGTGCGTCGCGAAGCTCATGGTACGGTGCGGGTCTTTTCGGTATCCTTTGTCCATGTCGTCGCATAGTGCCGGATTCGGTCGTGCTGCTTGGAGAGTGGGCAAGACGGAACAGTGAGACAATGAAAAGGATACTGTACCCTCTACAATGGCTCAATGCGCGCACTGGGCGTGGCGTAAACCCGTAGTCATCGATGTCGCATGATGTTGAAGTGCTACGTTGGCAGGAGAGGGAATTCGCGGAGTAGTGGACGTAGCGCAGGCACTGGAATGCTGGGCGCTTTGCACGCACTTCATCCCGTCCAGACTCCCAGTCTTCCGGACTAGTGTCCTGCGATTCTAAAGGCGATCGCTCTATCGTTCGCTACGCAAAGTTAGCAAAGAGGAAATACGGCTCAAACCCCCGGCTTCACCAGAACGTGTACTATGCGCAAATCAGCCAACGAAGAAGTGGTATGGTGAGTATGCGCAGCGTAGAAGCAACGACAGTTCATGAGCAGCTACTACACTCCTAATGACCGTCATCCCTATCGCTATCATGCTCTGGCGGCGTGGCCGCATACAGCATACTGAGTTGCCGTTCACTAGCCCTGCTCCTCTGCGTGCCATTGCTACTCGCGATAGGTGTGCTCCTTTGCGTGCCATTGGGTGTGCTCCTTAGCGTCCCATTCCCGTTGGGCCTGCTCTTTTTTGCGGACCCGCGCCCATTGCCCAGTAGCGCTGTCTGCTCATTGATGTACGTATGCCCTCCTGGTGACAACGGTGACGCCGTCCCATCGACAGCATCCGCTCTACGAAGGAAGTTATCAGATTCATGAGGAACGCCGTCCCCGTGCTTGTTCATGTGGTAATATATCGCCAACCCCAATAGCACTCCTTGCAGTATGCCTGTTACGACGTAGACGAGCCAAGTACTCCACCCCTCCCACCCAACTCTCTGCCACAGACTAAACGCAAAGAGGAATGCTCCAGGCACTTGTATTAACATGGTCACCACTGACAAGCTCTTGATCTCCCTCAATTTGTACGTGTACCATATCTGCGGCACATATTGGATCGTCGCTAGTGAGCCTGCCAAGCTACCGAGAAAGTTTGCCCATTTTTGCGTGTGGTGCGGCCAGGCTGCTACTAGGGCGATGCTGATGACGCCAACTGCCAGAAGGGAGAGGAGGGTGGTCGAGCCGACTATTACTGCGTCACGGCGCTTTGGTGGAGGGGAGGAGGTCAGGGAGGCGGCTGAGGAGGTGAGGTCGGTTGTTGCGGCTGTTGGGAAGAAGATGAGGAAGAGTAGTACACTGCTCATATATGAAATATACTGTCAGCTATGCGCATATATGTACCAGATAAGGTGAGTAGGCTAGGGTAGGGTAGAACGTACATAAACATAAAACACGCCCACTGCAACCCAATCTGCACTATCCCCAGCAACGCCGCCGCGCACGCTCCTCCCGAGACCTCCTTACAGCATGCGACATCCGCCCTACTCGCTGGTAAAGTGAGGATGTTTCCGATGGCTGCTATGGAGCTGAGGCCGCCGAGCAGCACCCACCACGGCGACAGCCCTTCCGAACTGCGGTATTGGATGATCTTGATGTGCTGTGGGAGGTAGGAGACCAGTATGCCTGCGACGAGGACGGCGGCTAGGAGGACAGTGAAGGGCTCTGGGTGCGCGAGGGCGGCGCAGTGAGCGGAGAGGGTGGAAGTGAAGGCGTTCATTGTTGCTGCTGTGGTAGCGATGTTTGTGTGTGGTTACATGATCGTTTTGGATGAAGTGGACGTTATGTTGCGAATGGTAAACAGTATGAAAGTCAGATGGAAAGCTCGCGTGACGATGGAAACGATGACCATCATCGTTGCCTGTTGATCAACTGCTCCAAAACATCCGCAGCTTCCCCGCAAGATTGCCAGGCACCGCAACGGCCTTGCGTCACTGTGGAGCGCTCTTCCCAGAGTAGCAGTTGCGAAAACATCTAGCCTTCCAAAGTCCTTCGAGAACATCACAACATTGGACATGTTGGTGATGGCTGACCATGACTTCGACAAATGCAGAAGAAAGAGTCACCGAGCTCCTGACCAAGGCAGATGAAGCCATCAATGCCAACGAGCAAGCCAAAGCCGCCAACATCCTGAGGGAAGCGTCTCAACTGGATGCAGAGAACATCGAGGTGAAGAAACGATGGCTGTCTTTGCAAAGTGGCAGCACTACAAGCGACGATACCACTGTGCAGCTTTTCCAAAAGTACCTAGAGACCGGCAACAAAGAAGACAGCCACAAGGCTCTCCAAGCATGCAAGCAACATCCACTATCGCCCGCCGATGCAGCATCGATATACGAGCTCCTTGTACATACTCGTGCTGAGATTCTTGGACGCTTCCTCACCATTTCTGTTGAGTCGAGGAAGCTAGTAGCTCGGAAGCTCACCGAGAATCCGACGGAAGTTTTCGAGCAGCTTTACGGGGCTGGTGATGAGGCGTTCAAAGCTCTGCTGTCGGTCGCTCTCGACGCCTCACTATGGTCTCCCTCGTCGGTACAAATAACGGCGCAGCAAGATATCTTTCGCCTCTGTACCGCCAAGCTCATCGAGGCCGGCGTCGACAAGCCCGAGAGAGCCATGCGAGCTATCACACGCCAATTGGTCGTTCAACCGGAGACCGTTGCAGAGCTGGTGGACGAGGATATAGTAGACATCGTCCTATCTGACCTGGACATTCGCGTCGAGAACAATCTCCGCAGCCAAGCTATGCTCGCCACCGCAAAAATGCTCGAAGTCACGAAAGAGAAAGGCGAAGCTTTCTTCTCTGCCTTTGTAACTGGCAAGGTAGCGAAACAGACTAACGACGACTTGATCATGGCTTTCTCAGCCGCGGCCGCTGTGTTTCCTATCTTGCCTCAGGTAGCGGCGAGGCTGTTCATGACAGACGGCTTTGTACAACAGTTGGTCCCGAATCTTGAGAAGAACTCAGACGCAGCTGCTGCGGGCAAGCGTAAGAGCTTGACGCTCGAGCAAGCTGCGCTGGAACTGTTGAGTGCAGCTTGTGTGGACAAAGCTTGCAGGGAGGCGATCAACAGGTACTGCTCGCATTGGCTGCGGAACTTGAGCGATGAGAGGGAAGGCGTACACAAAGCGCTAGCCGCCCTGATCTTGGCGAAGATCAGTGAGGAGAGTGTTGAAGGTGTTACTGCGAAGCTGTCGCAGATCGTGGTCAGTGGCAGTGGGGAGAAAGACCAGGCTATTGAAGGGTTGGCGTATACCTCCTTACAGCCGAAGGTCAAAGACGAGATCACTGGCAACGCCGAGCTCTTGAGGTCATTGGTGACTGCAGTGAGAGACCGACCAACAGCGGCTTTTGGCTGCCTGACAGTCTTCTCGAACCTCACAGGATACAGAGTCGTGCTCTCAGAAGAGCAAAAGAAAGTCTCCCAACTGAAAGCCTACGCCAATGCCTCTAAACCCGGCGCAGACGACCCTCTGGAAGACGACAAACACGTCACAGCCCGCTGTAAGAAGCTCCTAGACATCGATGTCGTCCCTGCGCTGGTAGCGTCGTGCAAACAGGCAACATCACCCACGAACATCGCCCTCGTCGTTCGCATCCTCCTCTCCCTCTCCAAAGACCAGAAGCACAGATCAAAGATGGCTCAGCAAGGTGCAGTCAAGCTCTTATTACAGATCCGCGATCGCACGGCCAAAACAGACAAAGCCACGAGCGAGGCATCCCTCATCGAGCGTAACGCCGCGCACGCTCTCGCCCGCCTATTGATCTCTACAAACCCCTCTCACGTCTTCTCCTCAGCCCTCCCAGCTTCTTCGGCAGTCAGCGCCCTCATCCCCTTACTCTCCGCTGGCGATGCGGAGGAAGATCAGCGGGATCTCCTACCCACCTTCGAATCCCTCCTCGCCTTGACAAACTTGGCGAGTATGGACGACCCTTCCGCTCGCGACTTACTCATCCGGACTTCGTTTGATAAGATCGAGGACCTACTCTTCTCACCCAATACAATGATCCAGCGCGCTACCGCCGAGCTTGTGTGTAATCTCATGGCCTCACCCCACTGCGTAGCTAAATTCGCGGACGGGTCTAAGGACTCGAAACGTCGTCTCACTATCCTTCTCGCTCTTGGCGATATCGAGGATCTAGCCACTCGTCGGGCGGCGGGTGGGGCGTTGGCTATGCTTACTGAATATGATCTTGCTGTTATCGCTGTGTTGGATGCGAAGGAGGGGAAGGGGCTTAAGGCGCTGTTGAGGATGTGCGGAGATGAAAGTCAGGAGGTTGTGCATAGAGGACTGGTTTGTGTGTTGAATGTTGTGGGCGCTCCTGGGGACGCGGGTGTGAGGGGTTGCAAGGCTGTGCAGGAGGCTGGTGGGATGGAGGTGGTGATGGAGGCCGTGAAGGGGACGAGGGATAAAGGGTTGATGGGGTTGGGGGTGGAGGTGTTGAAGAGATTGGCTTGAGTTGCTGGGCTGTGCTACATTGGGCAAAGAGACTTCACCTTCTCGCGCTCCATGGAGACGCGGCACATGGTTGCGTTGTCCTGGGCTAGCAGTACAGGCAGATTTGGGTGCAGCTGTACACGCAAGCAGTCGTACGGCCAAGAGGCTCGGTGGTCTAACGGCGCCTTCTTGGCGTCGTCGTCAGCAATTGGGGACCAACAGTCCGCATAGGCTAGACATGACAACGTAACGGTGCTCAGAGCCTCCGACTGGCACCATAGCGGAAGGCGGTAGCGACAACGACGGCAGCGTCTAGCTGACAGCTGAGTCTCTACCGGGGGCCATGCTATGAGCTACAAAGCGCACGATTCGACAGTAAGTGTGTGTTACTGATAGGCAGAATGATCCAAGAAAGCGAATCTGGCTAAAGGAAGCATAAGAACCACAACGGGACGAGTCGATGATGGCTGACTGCCGTCTATCAGCCAGCCAGCCACGTAGTGAGAGGAGAGCTGTAAATACGTGAAGCAGGATCCGCTGACACAGCAAGGAGCGACAATAGATCGAGTCGTCCATGCCTTCTTATGTTCATGTAAGCGGACCAGATCAAGTCGGAGCGCCTCCCGCAAACCAGATCCTCTGGTGAATAGCACCCGGAGCACACCTGCGCCTTGACCGGGGCGTGTTCACCCGAGATGGCGCGTTGCTGCAAGCGGTATTCTCGCGCGAGTAGTCGACGCAGCGATGTTTCTCGGACGCAGGCCCTCTTGAGTTTGACTATGCGGAGCCGTACTCAAGCAAGCTTACATGTGTATGATTCACGTAACCGGAAAATTTGAGCGATCAAGACAGATCTGAGTCTGATTTGAGGGATTCCAGGGCTTGGACGAGTTGGCATTATTGAGAGCGCTCCGCTCTCCGGCAACAGCATTTTCTCGGTGGTAAGGAACCCACATCGGTTCAACAAGCAGGTAGCCGACGGTACTAGCACGCCAATAAAGAATGCGAACGCGGAGAGGCGGCGCCTGTTGTGCAGATTTGTGATCACCGCCGTGTCACTTGTCATTGTGCTCCTGCTAGCCCGTACTATACAGGCATACTCGCTTTGGCGCATCGCGAATGCGTCCGTGGCCTGCGTACCATTTCTGGGCCTGTCCATCACTGCTGATGAGTCCTCACCGGCGCAGATCTCAAGATGAGCTGAATTGTGCAAATCGAAGGCTTGCTGGTGATCGTCTCATCTTGTCGTGGTCTTCCCCGCATCAGCACGACGCGCAGGCGTCCTGAGGTGGTGCAAGGGTGTCATGGTACGCCTGGCTGAGGTATCCAGCAGGTCCTGATGGAACCATCCAACATGCAGTATCCGGCGACGCGCAACTCTATGATGTGGCGCAGGAACTTCCATAGATCACAACACCAGATCTGTTCGGCATTTGACGATGTGTATGGCGCGAAAGCGAATCTTTAGATCCTCCCCAGAAGAGCTACGGAGAGGCTGAGGTGAGATGCGCACAGCCCTCAAGCTCCGCCCTCATGAGCCAAATTGAAGTAAGCTACTTCCTGCATGACACTATACTATGCTTATACACGATGCAGGGCCCCGAAGTCCATATGTAGTTAGCTTGGTGACCAAGAATGCAGAATAGGTAGAAACTGACCAATCGTCCTCCAAATATCCAGTGCACGGGGCTGAGAGACACGTGGGAGCAGTACAGCCGTTGCACATCGGTGAGATGCTGACAAGAATGCATACCAGTGCTGGTCGCTATGGATGTCAGACCGTGTACCTCAGTGACTGGTATATAGCTGGATCGCATCTGCCGCATGTAAGTCTCAATCTCCTCATCAACACAGCAAACAAAACATCCAAAACATCAACGAGCAGCAATTGTTTCCTTGTTTCCTTACCTGTTTAATACTTAATCAACGATTTCATTGAGCCACTCGCTTTACGACACATCAACTCGCTTCCAACAGACCGACCAACCTCAACACACATCACTCACTCCAAAAGTCAACATGTTCAGCGCAATTGTCCCCGCCGTCCTTTTGGGCGCCGCCGCGGTCTCCGCCAAGCCTGTCGCTTTCGGTCCTCTCGGAGGCAGCCAGTGGGGTGGCCACGGCTCCCCAAGCAGCTACTCCTCCGCCAGCAGCACCTCATCTGCCTCCAGCTCCGGCCAGACTCCCTTCAAGTTCCCGCTCGCCGATGGCTTCCCTGATGTCTCCAACGCTACCATCCGCGACATCGAGGAGGCCGCCCATGGCATCCTCCCCAACACCCCGCCAGTCACGGAGATCAACAGCACCTCCGTAACGATCTTCGAACTCATTGCATTCAACGAGATTTTTGAGGTCTCCTTCTTCACCAGCTTACTCCAGAACATCACGGACAACGTCTCCGGCTTCGACATCGACAGCAAAGTCCTCCGCGACTTTGTCCTTGAGACTCTCACCGCCGTCCAGGCTCAAGAGGAGGAGCATTTCCTTGGCGCCAACGGCAACCTCAAGAATGCAGGCCAGGACCAGATCGAGCCTTGCGAGTACATCTTCCCTACCGACAACTTCGACGACGCTATTGCCCTCGCTAGCACCTTCACCGATGTCGTTCTGGGAACACTCCAAGATGCTCAGGCTGGCTTCGCTGGTGACGGTGATGTTGGCTTCATTCCCTTCATCGGCAGTGTCATCGGCCAGGAAGGCGAGCAGAATGGCTACTACCGCAGCCTGCTCAACAAGATTCCGTCCGCTGCTCCGTTCCTCACCCGCTCTGCCGCGCCGTTTGCGTTCTCTGCGCTCAACCAGATGTTCGTCGTCCCAGGCTCTTGCCCAGGTGCCGCCAATGCGAAGCTCTTCGACACTCTGCCAGTCTTTGGCGTACTCACTATCGAGACTTCGGACATCCAGCTCGTGGACCAGACTCTTACCTTCTCGGTCATGACGAACAGCACCGATAGCGATATCAAGGACTACCAAGTCACCTACCTCAACCAGCAGAACATCCCAGTCGTCGAGCCGATCTCCAACATCAAGTACGACGGCAACAAGGTCACTTTTGATGCCTTCTTCCCAGCTGGCACCAACATCATGGACGCTCTTACTATCTCGGCTGTCACCAAGGGCGCGCTGACCACCGACAACGCTGATCAGATCGCCGGCAAGACTCTTTTCGGCCCTGGTCTGATTGAGATCAACTAGATGGTATTGAGTGCGCGCATTGGGGTTTGAAGAGCGTTCGGGAGGCATTGCGAATGGGAACGCGGGCTGGCGTTGGTGGCTGTTTCAGTGTTTTGCATGATTTATGATAGCGATATACATACCTTCTCTTCTAAAACACTCAATTGATCACATATTGCTGTGCACACATTGCCATTCTCAGACTCATATTCGTACTCGTAGTAATTCATTTCTTCCGTCCGTATCTGAGGGTATATATCGTTCCCCTTCCACTAACGCCTTCCATCGCCACAAAGACATCATTTCCCGGACCGATGCTAACGCCGATCGCACTCCCGCATGCCATTCGAATCATCCGGCTCGATTGAGGACCAGTCTAGCAAGTGACATTGATGATTGGCGTCGAGCTACCGCAGGAGGTGTTCAAGGGCGCTACATGTCATCAGCGCTCTATGTCCGACGTCTAAATGGTCGACATCAGGCTTACCTGTCACTGATTTGCAGCAGTTCCCGCAGCACACTGTGCACTTCCTCCCCGAGCAGCTTGTGCTTGCGCTCCCGCAGTTGACTTTGACGCCATTACTGCAGGATGAGCGTTTGATGATGTTTGATGCATCCTCCACTGGTGACATGTCGGTGGGTAATTCGGTTGGCGCTGCTGAGGCGAATGTTGCTAGGAGAGCGGCGCAGGCGTAGAGGGTGGCGGAGAGCTTCATGGTGATGATTTGACTGTGGAAGACGTACTGGAAAGGTATGGCAGAGGAACTGGAGAAAACTTCATGGAGAGGTGCGGTCCATCATACATACTATACCAGCCGCGAGAGTTTGGCCACGAGGCTACCGTTATTTGGTTTGGGTGACATGTTTCGAACTTTGTTCTTGCGAATGTGGTCTGGAATCTGGAGTCGAGCCGCGTAAAAGGACGACACATGGGCGGCAATTCAAGTATTACTTCGATCGTATGCAGAGATGATCCAGAGCATAGCGACTTTAATACCTCAAAAGCCATGTGGGAGGCGAAGACAAAGAAGGATCGGAAGATGGAAGTCTGAAGCAGCCCCTCGGCCCTGAGCATTGATTTGTTCGGGTGATGCCGACGCTAGCATATCGCCAGAAACATCTCCTGTGGGTCTCCAAATATGTTCTCTCCCATGAGCTCGGCTTCCAGGAGATGTATCCTGCAAATGACAATACACATACATACGTTGCCTACGTTAACCAGCGGCCACCGGTGCCGATTCAAAAGTGTCCCTACACCATCCAAACCATTTGGCCAATCGCTTGCCGAAAACCCGCAACATGACTGCATCTACTTTCGACACAGGATGAGGCCTGTGAAAGACGATCTTGCCCTGGCCAGGTAGATCAAACATGACGGCAGAGCCAGCACCGTTCTGCGGAACAAAGCCTACATCCTTCATTGCGTGAACGAAGTTATCCCAATCGCAACCCTTGGAGGCGGTCTCTGCATCTGTAGGGTACATCTTAGAGAAGATATCCATAGCTCGTTTAGTAGCTGGGACCTTGGGAGCTTTTGCAGAGGTAGCTGTTTGCTGAAGCTGATCGGGCGGAGTTTTGACTGAGTCCTCATCTGGTCGACTGACAGAGTTCGCAGACACCTCTGTCAGTGGCGGCCGGGTCTTCTCCTTTGCTTTCACCTCACGGACGTCCACTTTCTCTGAAGCGCGCGACGCATTGGATGCGGTAAGCAGGCCGTCCGGTTGTTTTGAGGGCGCTTTGCTGGCAGCAACCGCCTTCAGTACTGCCTCTCTTTCAGCTTTCAGTGCTGCAACATGACCCGGTTCAAGGTCCTTCTGAATATATGGTGCGACATCCTGATCGGCCATGTCGTCTTTGGCGTTGTTGCGCAGCGCTGCCCAGTACGTTTCAAGGGCTTGATAGACTTTGCAATGTTGTGCTACCCAATTTGCGCCACTCTTGGGCCCAGGTGAATCTGTCTGATAGAAGTGCTTAAGCAGCACTCCTCGAGTCGGTGGGGATCCGCCGATAAGACCAGCTTCCAATCCAGAATACTTGCCTGCTCTCCATGCCCTTCTCTTCTCCGTCTTCGCCATCTCAAAGCTGTCTCCGGCGCCATTTTGAGGTCTGTTCAGTCGCACGGCTAACAGGATCTGATGTGTAGCCGCGAAGTCGGAGAGTTGATCGACTATCACCTGGTCCAGACGAGCTTTCTCTTTCGCGGGTGACTTCGCTAGGTTGTCTTCTAAGAATGCAAACAAATGTGCATGGTTGAACACCTTCTCATCATCCGGTTTGCCGCACAAATTCATGAGACACCAGAATAGCGGGTCACTCCATAGCTTGTCGGCAAGCGGCCCTGTGTCTTTCCGTCGTATCTGCAAATAGCCGCCTGGCAGTCCTGTGATATCGGTATACCCTGCAAATCCAGGCCTCTGCCGGATAGAGGTCATGTGCATGTCCCCCTTGGCGTTCAGCTGGTTGACTAAGACCATTTCCAGAGAAGCTAGAGCGCGATCGTACTGAGCAGGTAGCGGTGCACCTCTACGGATCTTGTCTTTGCAGAGATGTTGCACTTCCCGTACATGCTCTATCTCGTCCTTGACACAGAGCCACCAATATCTGGACTCGACGAGTGCAAAGATTAGCAGACATTCCCGAGGTGTTTCCGGGTGTCGAGAAAAACTCAGACGGCCTCACGGGGATCGATATACGTACAGTAATGTCATGTCCAAGGCGATGCTGAAGTCGATGATGCCAAACACATCAATGTTTGGTCTGCTCTTGTACACTTCGCCCTGCAAGCACACTCGTACGTAGCGTCGGAGGAAGCGGGATCAGTTTGGAGCATTGCCAGATGATCAGCGATCGCTTCGAATTGGAGCTGAGCGGTTGTCACCATTGCGTCGAGATCGAGTTTCGGCGGTGCCGAGAAAGCCTGATTCGTGTAGGATGACCACTGCACAACGTCGCCGGTAGTTCTGAAGCCCTCTTGACACATTGCCATCCACTTGGCGTGAGATGTCGTTTCTAAGTTGGCACCCTCCAGTGTTAAATCTGTGACTCGGCATAAGAAATCCATCAACGTGGATTGAGCTTCCAGGAGCAACTTGGCCCTTGGAAAGCCAATGATATCCCCTCGATGGACTGCAGCCGCTTCAAATGGGACCAGGTCTCCATACCGCTCGCCATGAGCCACTACGCATTTCGTGGAGTATTCAACATCCAAGAGTCCGGTCTTCCAAGCGTCGCGGCACTGATACATGTCGAATGTTGCCCAGTCTTCCAGTAAGTACGTCGTGCGAAAGTGGAGCAGAGCGAAGAGATATGCCGAATTTTCCTTGAGTGTCGACATGTTGAGATACGGCAGCAAGGCGGCTTGTCGGAACCTGGGTGTTCGACTGTCCTTCCACTCATATTGTCCACCACCGTTGGCTTGGCTGAGTTCGAAGACCGTTCGATAGCCTTCAGGGAGATTTGGATTAGCACGGCGGATCAGCTCTGCCCTCTTGTCTTTGCTGCGTTTCTTCCATCGGCTCATGAACACATCGCCATGTTGCTCAAGGCGTTGCTGGAGCAGGCGGGTCTTAGCCTTCGCAGAAGCCGCCAGGCTCTTTACAGTAGTTGCCGCCTCTGCACCCAGAACCTCGCGGGTGTATTGCTTAGGCTGAGCATACTGCTCTTGATTGCCTCGCCAGTGCTCTTCGCAATCCACGCAGCTCTCATTGGGGCATGGCCACTCGTGTAATGTGCCCACCGCACGACAGCCAACGCCCATTAATTCCAAGAAATGTCGCATCTGTTCATAGCGCTAAGCTGCTTTCCATCCATTGCGTCAGCCATGTTGCCGGTAACACAGAAGATGCAGGACAAAGATGGTCCTGATGGATGGTTTCACACGGAGACGCGACGCGCTTCGCGTCAGATTAAGCTACCTATATGATTGGTACGGCTAATACGGCCACTAGCGGTCGTGGTGATCGGCCCGGTAATGACATCGTCCGAGGGTCTGGTGCAGTCTCGAATCATCAGCACCGCATTATTCTTGCATTGTTGCTCTAATTTATTATCAACCAGCACGATAGAATTGTTACATGCACCCTACTCTGAGAAGCAACACCAGCCTTTCCAACCGCACATTCAACCTCGGCCGCTACATGCCACCAGGTGGCACCCTCGCCCTGCATCAGCCTCTCTACGAGTCTACGCCCATCCCGCCTGTGCTATTTACACCAGTCTACAGTGTTCCATCTATTCAGAGCACCCCCATATAAATAGCTTGCGGCTTCGCGGCGCCTCTCCTCCGACAGCGTTGTCAAACTCTTCGCTTTTTCTGCACCCTCGACGTACTTCAGGTTCTTCACCCTGTTGCCCCTGACCCACTCCTCCTAGTAAGACAAACACGGCGCAATCCGATACGAGTTCTCCGTTCTTGCTGGGTACCAAGTTTGAAGAACGTATGTCTTCTCCCCACTTCCTCGGTCCAGCGTCTTCGCTGAGCAATGCAGCTAGGGAGTCGTGTGGTGTCGTAATTGTGCAGGACTGCGTCCTGATGACAGCAGGTACATAGCGTGCGTTCGTACCGTCCAGCTCGTGTCGGTCACACAGCCTATTGAATCCAGCATTGTTTGATAGGATCCGCTCTAGAAAGTCTGAGCTCGGGACCCTTCGGATGCATCCGTTCATGCCATGACGAGGCAGTGTGGTTGATGTTGTTGAGGTTGACGATGGTGAGGTTGACGATGGTGAGGTTGGCGTTGGTGAGGTTGGCGTTGGTGAGGTTGGCGTTGGTGAGGTTGTAGTCGGACGTGAGGCCTATAGCCGTACCGCCCGTTGTGGGAGTGAGGAGGAGAGCGCCGGAGAGTAGTGCATAGGCTTGAGTATCGGAGGCTCGAATCAACTTTATCTTATACCGCTGGAGCTCCTCGTTGGTGCGGGTAGATATATAAGGGTCTCTATCGGATCGGAAGCGGATAAATCGTAGGTACTGGTCTCGGCGGCGGGAGATTCGTAAGACTGCAGCCATCTTGTCTAGTCGTAAGAGAGTGGATGGTATAATTGGCTAGTTGAAAGTCCGGTTATATAGACGCCGACAGATAGTATATTTAGCTATAGTCTGAAAGAATGTGCGTCCAGTCGTGGTAAGCTATAGGCCTACCAACCTCACCAAAATTACCTACAAGCGGCCTCGCTCCTGCCCGCACTATGACACCTTCCCCGCCGCGCCTGCCCTACCGCGCCTGCCGCCCCTACCGCTACCCCTACCGCTACCTCTCCGCCGCCCCTGCCGCCCCTGCGCGCGGGCGACCGCGTCGGGGGTTCCTCCTTACTGCTGCTCGGTTCGAGCAATGGGGTCATAGATGTAAGCGTATGTCTGAGAACAAGCCAGCGAGCACATCAGTCCTTGGACGCCGATGCACGCCACATGTGTCGACGTAAGCCCTCTGCCACTCTTCATACCAACTTTCTCGGCAATCTGCTCGAACTTCTGACGAGCTGGCGACGAGGAAAGAAGAAGAGGAAGAAGAGCAGAAACAATTACTTATAGCGCCCGATATGGCGCTAACCGCTTTAGGCAGCTGCGGCGTATGCCTGAGGCCTTCGCCACGCTCACCACGCTCACCGCTGCGCGCGGGCGACCGCATCGGGGGCTCCTCTTTACTGCTGTTCGGTTCGAGCGATGGGGTCATGAATGTAAGCGTCTCACGGGCCGGCAGAGCTGGCGATGAAGGACGCAGACTTCTATTCTTGTGGCGAAGCCGGCGGGGATCGGCGGCGGTATGTCGACGTAAGCGCTCTGCCACCTTCATGCTAACCGCAATCTGCTCGAACTTTTGACGAGCGGGCGAGGGCATAGGAGGCTTTTCGAAACTGTAGTCATCTTCGGGAGTCGTAGTAGTAGAGGTAGACGTCTCACCGCGAGCGAGGCCAGCTCTTCGAAACTGTAGTCATCTTCAGAAGTCGTGGTAGTAGAGGTAAGCGTCTCACGCGGAGCGGGGCCAGCATCGGATCGTGCCATGCTACCCATATCCATATCCGAGAAGCGAACCAGTGAGAGCGCATCAGTCCTTCGGGTGTAATGCACGCCATGCATCGCGCCAGCGGCGAGGGTTGCCAGCAACCGTCTTGATGCCGACTTTCTCCTGGCGGGCGGGCGACGGCTCTTCTGGCTCCTCCTCACAGCTGCTCACTTCGGGAGACTGTGTTATAGAGGTGAGTGTCTCGCGTGGAGCGGCGGGGCCGGCAGAGGTGGCGATGGAGGACGCTGACTTCTCTTCTTGTGGCGAAGCCGGCGGAGATCGGCGGCGGTCGCGCCAGCCGGCGATGTACCCTGGAGACTTCCCCAAAAGATCGATAGCGTCATCTGGAGCCATGGGGGCGCTGGCTGGGTCGGCAATACGGACTTTTGGGCAGATAATCGGTTTCGCGGTCAACGTCGGTTTCGCGGTCAACGTGCTAGCTAGCGGCGCGGCTGTTGGCTTCGAGGTCGCTGTGGCATTGATGACCTGCGGCGCTGTTTAGCAGCCCTTTTCGCGGACATCGGATGAGCTCCAGTACGCTGAGGCGATAGGCCGGCACCTGACTCGTACGCCGGATTTATTGGGATTGATTCAACGTCTGCCCTCGCTCACCAACCTCCAACATCCAACCTCACCAATCTCACCAACCTCACAAACCTCATCAACCTTACTAACCTCACCAACCTTACGAAGCGCCTACCCAACCTTACTAGGCTGACACCAAGCTAGCCCTTACCAAGCCCATGGTCACGCAGCCTGTTGAACCTAGCGTTGTTCCATAAAAACCGCTGTAGGATGCATCAGCTTATGCCATGATCTCCGGTCAGCTTCGCGCCATAGTATAGACGAAGGCCTGTTACGACTGGATTACTAGGCGGTGGAGGGCAGCTTGTCCGAGAGCAGAGGCATGAGGTTTGAGAAAGCGTTGGTCCCCGTCTGATCGCATGTCCAGAATGCTTGTGCAGTGAAGCTGGCAACGCGACGGCCCCGCACCACTGCAGCATCTCGCGATGAGTCTGTCGACGAGGATGCCGATGACCGCAATCCCTTTGCCACCGCTCCGTGCGTCCATCATGACGTTGCAACAGGGGATAGAGACCAGGCGAGATTTTGAGCTCAGGTAGAGTAATATGTATAGACAGTCTTCCACCCACCACGCTATTTCTCACCGCGCCGTCGCGACTAACCGGCCATGTAGTCTCAGAAGATTGTGGAACAGCGTTGGTGGCGCACCCCGAGCTCGGGAAGTTGATCGAAGACCGACGGCTCACATTGCTACCTGAGAGGCCGACAATGCAGTGCGGCTCTGCATACCAATCCGTTACCGTGCCTTCGGCTTGAAGCACGTGTCCATTGCCATGCTGGGGCCTGCGCTTCGGCGCTGGCTGTGTGGCGCTCGGTACTGCATTTGGCATTTGACCTCTCGTTTCCGAGCCATCAGAGCTGGAAGCTTGATGTTCACCCTCGACAAGCTCGATTCCTGCTCTGCCCGCAAAGGTCCTCTCGATTGCTCGGTCGAGCAGTCGATGCGTCGAGGGTTTCGTGCTTCTGGGTCTGCAGAAGCATATGAAGAAGTTTCCGGAGTCAACGGTGGCAGCTTCGCCCGATGCCATTCATAGAACAACGAGGGCTCTCGCACATCACGATGGACGCTTCCAGGTTCGACAAAGTCGACAAAGTCTGGAAGTACAAGCTGGTCGTAGCACGAGATGGGGATGCCCGTGCTTGGGTGTTGTTGTTCAGGGTGGGACGTGCGTAGCAGCTGAGACTCATCCTGTGGCATTTCGGGTACTCGTGCTGGATCTGATCTAACAGTGGTAGAGCTTCCACCTCGATAATCGTCTACGTCGCCATCCCAGCCTCCCTCTGCACACTCCCAACACTACTCGCTATACCCGGCCCATCCAGCTCCTACATCAGTACACTCTTCCCTTCTCCATCCATCTCCCCCTGCCCCTCCAACCCCTCCTTCTCTTCAGTCTCAGACTCCACCGCATTCCCCCTCTCTCTCCTCGATCGATTCAATATCCCCGTCCAAAGTTTCTCCAAATCAATATCCCCCCTCTTCTCCTCCGTCATCATCTGCACCACAACACTACTCCCACCCTGCCTCGTCCCAAAGCCCACGACCCGTTCCACCCTCCTCTCCTCCTCCTCCACTATCTCAGGGAGCTCACCGCCGTCGACTCGGCCGATGTTCACGCAGACCCAGCCTGTGCGTATACCTTCGTCTAACTCCGTCTCCGCTGTACTCCGTGCGCCGACAGCGGACATGAGTTTTGTGCGCTTAGCTCTCCGGCGAAGTTTAAGTTTCAATTCGTTACGGCCAAGCAAGCCGTCGGCGAAGGGGGTAAGTTTGTGTTCTGTGCGGAGCCAGCGACAGAGACGGTCTGCTGAGACGTGGAGATGTTTCTCCGACCGTGCTGTTCCTATAATCATGAGGAGATTTGCTCCCAAGGCGGGTGGCGGATCGAGGGTGCGGAGATCGAGGAGGGAGAGGTCGTCCATGCCTAGCTCGACGGAGACGTGTTGGAGTAAAGGTTGGAGGAGTGATGGAGGGTGCTCGGGGAGGTCTGGTATTCGCTGTCGGGCGGCCATGGGACTGTCGCGCTGTTCGGCTGGTGGTTGTTGGACTTGGAGGTACCAGGGTATGTGTTGTGTCGTTTGTTCTTCGGCTTGTTCTGTGGATGCTTCTGCTTCTGCGTCTGCGTCTTGCTCAGGAACGGCATGTTCTGCCAGCTCCTGCTTGGCGAGGCGGCCAATGTCGTTGATCTCATTCAACACATGGTCGTTCTGCTGCACCCGTTCACGCGCTTCGTTCCGTCTCGCTGGTGTCTGGACGTATGTACGTCGTTGTGGCGTGGACTGGATGAGGGAAGGGCCGCCGATGCTTGTGATGAACGATCGTAAGGCCCATTGCCTGCAGCTGTGGCATCCTATGCTCCTCAGAGCTGTCGATGTAGCAGGCAGTACCATGTCGTCTGAAATACTATGTGTTGTATACGCCACCGAGAAGGAACTCCCCTCATCGCCGCGGCATCAAACGCCAAGCCATACCTGC
Source organism: Neocatenulostroma microsporum (assembly GCA_022814695.1). Classification (NCBI taxonomy): domain Eukaryota; kingdom Fungi; phylum Ascomycota; class Dothideomycetes; order Mycosphaerellales; family Teratosphaeriaceae; genus Neocatenulostroma; species Neocatenulostroma microsporum. Next base: position 50,224 of record JAKLLW010000027.1, read on the forward strand.
ACCCCCGAGACCTCCGCAAGCCCATCCCAATCGCTCTCCTTCCCATACACCACCACCACACCCCTCAAGCCACCCCTCGCCCCAAAGGCCCACAATGAACTCCAAATCCTACCAATGCCTCTCCTGCCGCCTCAAAGAACCCCTCACCCGCTCCGCCCAAAATGCTCGCCGCCAATTCCACGTCTCCTCCCCCAAATCCACCCGCCGACGACCCGCCTACCCATCCGTCAAGCAGTCGCTTCTCGAAACCCGCCAAACCCACGAAGCTGATATAGAATCCCGCGCTGCCCAGCTAAAACCATATACGGCGCGTGAGAAGGAAATACTTGCTATGCGCTACACCCCCGAGCAGATGAAGGTCATCGAGGCGGGGGAGGAAGCGATAAGTACGAAGGACATGGCGGAGCAAGGCAGATTGCGAGGAGATGCATTCCGCCCTACCTACATCGATGATTTCGCCACTACTCGCCCACTCGTCGACAAACCGGCGCGGATGGCCATAGACGACGCTCCATCCTCACAATCACCCCTTGTAAAGAAAGTCAAGATCCCAAACGTTCAATACGGTTCCGATCAAGAAGACCCGCACCTCACTCGCTTATGCCAGCAAACAGGCATGACTCGGGAACAAATCCGTCGGATCAGAATCAAGAATTTGGTGAGCCATAGGGTTGTGAACCAGACAAGAATGGGGAAAATTCAGAGTTTGTATTTTTTGACGATAGCGGGGAATCAGGATGGCATGTTGGGGATTGGAGAGGGGAAGGCCGCGGAGGATGAGGATGGGAGGAGGCAGGCTATGATGAATGCTATTCGGAATATGAAACCCATCCCGAGGTACGAAGAACGGACTATCTACGGAGACGTTGAAGGCAAGGTCGGCGCCAGCATAGTCCAACTCTGCGCAAGGCCACCAGGTACATCCTCCCTTTCTTCTCCCCCTTCTCACCCACCCCCTCCTTCCACATACCCTACTAATACGGTATGTATCTAGGTTTCGGCAACCGCTGCCAACACCTCATCTTCGAGCTCGCCCGCGCAGCCGGGATTTCTGACCTGGCTGCTCGCACGCCCAGATCGAGAAACAAGATGAATGTGGTGAAAGCGGCTTTCCAGGCGCTGACGGGACAGACTCTGCCGGAGGATGTGGCGAGGGCGAGGGGGAGGAAGTTGGTCGATGTTAGGAGGGTGTATTATGGGGGCCAGGTTTATTAGGTGTGGAGAGGGGATGGGTGAGGGTTTGGGGGTGAGAGGACACCTGGGGAAGAAGCTATTGTTGTGGACAGAGGGTCGAGCAGAAGGAAAGAGATGCTGTATGACGACCAAGTGACATTGGGGTCTCTACGGGATCTGAACAGTGTATATCACCATGTACAAAACAAGTAGCCGGTCAGCCCCAAGTCCCTTTGGGAAAGCACAAGCCCTGAAGCAAAGAGTGAATCCGGTTCGCGATCCAGCAGACATCTCACTTACAGCAGACACTTTACCTGCAGAAGACAGCCCGTCTCTTCTCTCTCTGGCACCTTAAGCAACGCAATCGTACCCTGACCCAAAGTGATTATGCCATGCCCTGGAAGGTGGCCGCATGAAGGACAGCCAAACCTCCTGCGGATCTACAACAGATTCGGGAAGAAGCCTGGAAGATGTATACCTGAGATACGTAATCACATCTATTACTGCGCGCTCATTGGTAAGAAATCCAACACTGTTCACCTACGCACCAAAAGCGGCGATGCCTGCTACCATAAGCGCACTGAAACGAACAAGCGCCACGTCGTCAAAAAGGATGGCCGTATAAAAGGACAGCCGGGCATCTTTCGAACCCTACAGGCAAATTCGGGGGGAGGCTTTGAAAATGTACTACAGCGAGAACGAGAACGACTTCGCTGCCGTAGTCGTCGACGGCCACACCGAACACGTGGCGGCCTGGGTCGCCGCTTGAACTCTTACATCAAGAAGAACTACGTTTTCGATGAATAAGACGCGGACAAGGACATTCCGGTAAGTTTCCCAAGATCCCAGCATCAGAAAGCCTGGGCATGTGCGGACTTATACCCTCACCACCTACTGGCAAGTGCTGCCGCGACAGTACGAGAAGCCGCAGACTGGCGAGCGCTTCCTTAAGCGTGCGGCCTCACCCAGCACCCATGAAGAGCACGCACTAAGGCTAGCGCCCATACCTCAACCCCGACCATAAACACGACTGCGGCGAGCCGGCGAATGGCATCCGCATTGCGCCCAAAGCCAATCCCTCGACCACCAATCCCTCGACCACCAATCCCTCGACCACCAATCCCTCGACCACCAATCCCTCGACCACCAACACCAGCACTAGCCGACCCAGCACAGCCACTACCATCCAGGTCAAAGCACACAGATGGGCTACACCTCTTCGATGTCTTCCTCGCGACAGCCGTTTGCACTCAAAGAGGGCACTTCCGTCTTCCCCGCGACGCGAGGGACGGGCACCGGCATGCCTCAGCTGCTGGAGAGGGGGATTCTGCCCAGGCTGAGCTGCTCCTGCGCAAGGTGCTAGAAGAAATGGGTTTCGACGACGAGCCATCGCTGCGGTCAGCCATTGCAGTCAATGCAAGCAGGTTCGGAGGAGGCGCTGGATATGTACTACAGCGAGAGCCATTCCGCCGCCATGGAGGCCATATCTATTCTACTGACATCCTTTCTCGTCCTCCGCAGCACGCTCAGTCTCTCCAGAGACACTCAATCTCAACACCATGTCCAGAGGCGACAAAACTGGTACAGCCGACACCAAAGTCGACTGGCCTTCCATCAAAAAGCTATGTACCCAATCCGATATCGATCGCTTGGTGTGTCTGGCCGTCGGAATTGTCAGTGCGCAGCCGGCTGATGCTCACAAACTCTTACGCCGAAGGCGGCGGCATTCGCAAGCCAGAGCATCTTAAGCGTGCTTTGTGGGTATCGGGAAGAAGATCAGAGCAGCTGGGGGAGGCAATTCGTGGGCCAACAATGGCGACACAGCAACTGCGTCCGCAATCTCACCAGAGATACATTAAGGACGGCGAGACTGGGGAGGCGGAGGGAGAGGCGGGAGAGCGCGAGCTTACCTAGCACTGGTGACTTTTCCAGCAACTTTTGGGTTACCTCCGCCGTCTGAGACGACTACGCTGCTTTTGGAAGAGATGGAGGGATTGGAGAGAGTGAGAAGGGGGTAAACTCGAACGACTCGACATCGTCCGGGAAGAAGGCAGAATGCAACATATAACACACATGTACGCACGGCCCCCAAGGCCGCGCAGGAAATACTACAGTCCGCAACGCAAACGTCAAGCTGGGGCACCGAGGTATCTCATCTATCAGCACCAAAACCAGGAGCCGGATCTGCAGGCTGAGGAGGGGCCTGTGGAGCTTGGCGTGGCGGACGATGAGAGGGGAGGAAGAGAAAGGTATTGCTGAAGACGCTAGATCTGACGACGATGACGAAGAGGTGGTTGACAGGGCTGTTCGATGGCTGTCCTGTAGGTACCGCCGACGAACAATCTACAAAGTCTCGAACATCGAAGCCTGAGGAACCACCACGCTTCACAATCGACCTTTTCTTAGCTCCACACCAGCGATGTCTCGAAGTATGCGACGCGCTCAAGAGCGAGATTGCAGGCCTGGCATCGTTATTCGACGAGGTAGTGGGCGGGCAGGTCTTACGAGCGCCGCGAACGTGTGACTTGTCAGTAGGGAACAGGAAGGAGGTGGGCCGCGTCTGCAATCGCCTCGGGGCACAGAGGTAGGAGGTGCCCACACTCGCCTAGAAACCGGAATCCAATGAAGTAGACTGGGTGGCCATTGGCCTCCCTGTGCACAAGATGCAGATCTCAACTATAAAGCGGAAGCGCACACGATTGAAACATGACATGAGCTGCCTTTCCGTCTCTGAGACGGGCTCATACCGGCTCTCCGTGCGGTTTCGGAGTCCGCTGAGACGTCTGGATACTTGCCATGTTAGACGACGGCCTCTACAGCTGGAGATTGGCAATGCAGGATGAGACACGAGTCGAGTCCGACTGACTTGGACTGGCTGCAAGGGAGTAGCAGTCAACGGTGTGCAAGCCTCAACGTCTGTGTGGCGGTCCTGTGAATGTCGGGTCGAAACGCTCTCGAAAAGTGAATCAAGCGACCCAAAGACACCACGCGCCTGGATGTCTTATTCGTCTTCCCGCATCCTCTCTCTCCTCTATATACATCAAATGAAGTTGTCTTGCAAGGCCGTCGTCCGTCATCAGCGATCTACTCTCGCAAGATGGCATACAGCCTCCTGATGCTGCTCGCACTCGGCGTCTTCTGCATCTTCGCCGTCTTGTCCTCATTATTGATCTTGGTGCTTTGCCTCATCGACAATCGCTGTCCGCCGCTGGGAGAGAAACCGTTCTACCCTCCACTACCAGCTACTCTGCCTATGCCTACTCCGGAGGTCGCTGCTCGGCAGCACGCAACTTCGAGGACTACTGCCAGTCCGATCCATTCACTCTTCGACCGCAAGAACTTTTTCGATGAGAAAATCGATCGAGACACCATCTTGCCAGCCTTGAAGCTAGCTTCTCGCCGTCTCGCCACGGACACTCTTACGCCTCTATGGTGGGCGTTGTTCTTCGAAAAAGCCAAAGGACAGTGCTTGTCCGACTTACCGCCTACACAGAATGGCAAGCGAACTCGACGCTGTATATCTCGACAATACTTCGATGATCCCGGCTCGTTATGCGCAGAAGATCTCGAGAGCGTCAACGGTGCCCTGAACATCTTAGCGGATAATGTCACCTTTGAGATCGACACGGAGAAGCGCCTCGGGTCAGCCTGCTGTAGTCCTTAGAATTGTGGTATAGCAACACCACCGTTTCGAGGGACGAAGTCGAGGATTTTCATTAGTCCAGAACTCTATGCTGGAGCTAATGCTTACGAGAATGGAAGAAGCTTGAAAATTCAGGGGCAATTGTACTTAGCGTCGGCACTGGTCCATAAGCTCGCGCACGCAGCGTTCCACATCGCGAGATTCAGAGGTTCGAAGCAGCACTACTTCCTTCTAGGCTGCGCCACATCCGAGGAAGGGTGCGAGATAGAAGCGGCCTTATTCGGTGGGAGGTTATCTGCCGATTGCGAATGGCTGTACGAATGGCCAAGTGCGAGCACGCTGGAATGGTATGACAAGCATTGGCCCGTTGCCTGCAGAGATAAGCGGAAGCCGGAGCGTAGATGGTCTATCACGGGTGCTTTCGTGGATGATATCTTGACTGATGAGTTCTGGGCAGAGATTGACAGACGTGGTGAAGCAAAGCTACGACCGCGGAAGGGTAGCTTCTACGTTTTGAACGGAGGCAAGTGGAGGCAGAGGGCATAGAGGGTAGATCCTTCACCGTCAAGTCTTGGCCAGACAGTGGCTCTGGAATGCTCTTTGGATTTGATTTCGAATGCGAATTGCTGTGCGGAAGAGAGACGTTGGGTAGATGGTCGGAGACCGAAAGCATTAGGAACTCGATTAGACCTTGACCTTAAGACAGGTACAAGTACCAAGCTTTGCCAAGTCACTGGCTCACTCCCGCTAGTATTCTCTGTCGATGGTTACCATACTCTCCCTACCTTAGGTAGCTTTGGGAGGACTTCGTGTTGCGATTGCGGTGCCTGCGAACGGCCGGCCTTCGTGGGAAGGCAGACGACATGGAGTCCTTGTATAACAACCTCCAAGGCTGTAAGTGTCAGAAGAACTTGGTCCGAAACGAACTGGGTAAAGCTGCTACGCTACGGTCGACAGGTACGAGGTCGGGCGCTGGCAATAATTGAGCCACCAAGCACAGTATTTCGGCCGGAAGATCCAATAACGACATCATGCAGCGACACCTTTCCGTGGTCGATAGAGCTGATCCAAGGCGGGAGATGATCGCGTCTACGTAGGAAGAAGTAGCGGAAGAGAGAGACGAAGGACGCGAGCTCGTTGACGCCCAGGGGGCCCATCCCAACGTGGTTAGCCTTCCCCGGAGCGATCCGGCTTCACCAAGTCGGCCATGAATGCCTCGATACAGTGTCCTTTTACTACAATTGCGACGGTCGCGGATGGACAGTCATCCTGTGTTGTTGCCATTCAAGGAGCTGGAAAGAAGACATGGTTCATATCGACGGTACGCAAGACTTCAGTGAACATTCGAAAAAGAACTCCGTGGCATGGACAGCACCTTGATGACCAGGTATTACTCAAAGGCTACAATTCTATACCATATGTCGAGGCATCGTAGCTCTGGCAGCTGGATCACGGAAAGCTCGGTAACACTGCCGCCACCCCCGAAAGCTGGATTGTTGTTGGACTGCTGTGTGATGCCAAAATGCACGAACGCGGAAGCCTGGTCTAGAAACTTGAAAGTATCTCTGAACCGTATCACACAGTTGCAGCGATCACAGAGTCCTTTCGATCAATCGCTGAATGCTTTTCATTGAGACTGCAAGCAGTAACGAACCCTGTCACTCTGCAGCGCCTACATCTTCGACTTCAACCACTCAATCCCACCCAAAAGATTCCCCACGAACTGCTGGCTCTCCGGTATAGCCGGAATAATCCAAAAGTAATGCGGGAACCCTGGGTAATGGTCATGCTTAGTCTCGACCCCCGCCTCCTTCAACGCCTTCTCCATCACATAACTATCATCCCTCAACGGATCAAACTCGCAGCTCGCAAAGTACGTAGGCGGGAAATTCTTGTGATTATCCTCGGCCAGCAGTGTGAAGGTATCGGGGTCTTTAGGATCGACGCCTGCGTGCTCGAAGAAGATGCCCATGGAGTCTTTGTCGATGATAGGGACGTCGGAGGCGTTGTCGGTGTAGGCTTTGTACATGGACTTGTACTTTTCGGGGACGTTGTCGTAATGTACGGACATGGGGACGATGGCTGCGATGCCTTTGAGGCTGGACTTGAGCTCGGGGTCTTTGACGATTTGGTTTGCGATCTGGAGGGCGAGGGCGCCACCTGCGGAGCCGCCGATGGTGTAGAATTTGCTGGCGTCGCCGTTGAAGGAGGAGGCGTTCTCGTGGGCCTGTGGAGGGATGGTAAGTGAGAGTCTCTCTGGTCTGGAGCGCGTACTCATGCGTACGTACCCATTTGTACACCTTCATGCAGTCATCCAGCTGCGTCGGCCATTTGTACTCAGGAGTGAGCTTGTAGTCGATATTGACGATGGCAGAGTTCGTATGTTCGCTCACGACCCGGCAGAGAAGGTCATCAGAGTTGAGATCGCCAGTCATCCAGCCGCCGCCGTGAGCTACACTTTACTGTCAGCGACTGCCTCACGCCCCTCCAGCATCACACAAAAAGCTCAATCAACGGCAAACGTACTCCATATCCCAGTCGGCAAACCACCTTTCGTCCCTTTCGGCCAGTACAACCTATACGGCACCCCATCAACTTCACCATCCTTGCTCTCAACATTCTCCGAAGGCTTCGGCATCATCGGGATCAAAGCCTGTACGAGCTGATCATACTGGGCTTTGATCTCCTCTGGCGTGCCCTTGAGGACCGCGCGGCCGCCGGAGACTTTCTCCCATTCGAGCCAGGAGTCTGCGAGAGGCATGATGAACGCTGTCTGAGATGTAAGTGATGATGTTGCTGTTGATGTTGAATGTTGATATGGAGAAATGAGGTCAATGTGTAAATGAGGCGAAGTGAAGGTGAAGTCGAGGGTGAGACGGAATCTCAGACCCGAGGTAAGGTTGCGCACGTGGTATAGGAACTGAACTCAAGTCCTAGCCCTACTGTATGTCATATGAAGGAAGCTTAACCCGCTATATCCGAGATGGTTGCAGAGACTGGATCAAGGCACGCAGTGCAATCTATCCAATAGCCTTGCAGATTCGTGCGTTTTCGCATGCTGACAGGAAGGCAGACACCGCATCTGTTGGTCAGCTTCGCAAAGAGGAGCGTTCTGATGGCCGGCGGTTTGGATGCGCGGGGTAACGAAGTGGGGTAAAGAGGAGGACGAGGACGGGAAGTGAAGTCTGGCTTTGCGCTATGCTCGATATGGCAGTAGCGCAGCCGTGCTTACTGCTTACATACATGGCGATACCGGGTCTATCGGATCTTATAGCATGATATCGCTGTATCGTGAAGCATGTTCATGATCAGAGAGAGGTGCCCACGCCACGGCATTGAGTCAAACCTAGAGGCCAAAGTTGCCTGCTCGCGCGGACGGCGGACGAGCGGATCCGAGACGCTGTCTCGACGATTGCTGACTTTCACGAGCTGGCCGCTGCTTTTCTGGGCGCTCAGTCTCAATCTGTGGGCGAAGGCTGGCGGTGTCTAGAGCAGTGATCGTTGAAGAGGTGATCAGTCGCCCTTCCAACCACCCTCCGCCTCAAACGCCTTAGCAATCTCTTTACACGCATGCAACAGTTTCCGATCTTGGAACCTCCCCGTGACAGCCGTAAGTCCCACCGGCATCCCGTTCTCCCCTTTGAACCCCACCAGATTCACAACTGGAACATGCAGTATCGTCCACGTAGAAGCGAAAGACATGTCACCAGTGTCCTCCAACCCCTCAGGTGCCTCGTCAACGACACTGGGCGTCAAAACGCAGTCATACCGACTCGCAATAATATCCCAAATAGGTCGTAGACGAGCGACGGAATCGTAAGCTTCTAGGAGTTGTTTTCTCGTGATATTGCGGGTGTTGTCCACATATGACAAGATGGAGGGATGGACGTCCTCGCGGGATAAGAGGGATTGTCCGAGAAAGGAGGCCTGGCCTTCGGATGCTAGGACTGTGGCGTGATAGTCTAGTATTTTACTGAAGTCTTCCGGAAGCTCCAGATCAGTAACATCTGCTCCAGCTTCTCGCAGAAGACCCGCAGCTTTCTCCATAGCCTTGATCGTGCCGGGCTCGGCTTTGGGCCAGTTGTGCGTTTTACACATTGCTATCTTCGCACCTTTCACCCGGAATGGGGAGGCGGGTACAGGCTGGTCGTCTTGAAGGCGGAACACTTCGCTCAGGACCTCGAAGTCCTCGATAGAGCGAGAGAAGAAGCCGCAGGTATCGAGTGTAGGACACCACTGCGCTAGCCCTTCCCTCGATATAGCGCCGTGGCTAGGTTTGAAGCCGTAACAGCCATTGAAACTCGCTGGTCTCACTATACTCCCACCTGTCTGCGTACCTAATGCTATGGGTACCTGGAAGTCGGCGACCGCTGCCCCGGACCCGGAGGAGGAACCTCCAGGTGTTCGCTGCGGATCTTTGGCGTTGCTAGTCGGATTTTGGTGGTGGTTGCCTTGCTTCGTACTCGCAAACTCTGTCGTTGCTGTCTTGCCGAATATGAGAGCGCCGGAAGCTCGGAGGGTCATTACACAATTCGCGTCTGTCGCTATTGGCGTTTGACTCTCGTAGATCTTGGAGTTATACTGGGTGGGCATGTCCTTGGTGAGGATGACATCTTTGACTCCGATTGGGAGGCCATGGAGGGGTCCTCTTTCAGTGGAAGGGACGGTGTCGAGGGCTGCTGCTTGCTGGAGGATGAGGTCTGGGTTCCTGTAGACCCACGCTTTGACCGCGTTGTCCCGGGCGTCGATACGATTGAGGAGGGACTTGGCGTAGTCGGTCACGGTAAGATCGCCAGACCGCAGTAGAGGTAGGGCTCCGGTGGCTGTGAGTTGGTATGGCTCTTTTGACAGGGTTTCGGAGGCCATTATAATCCTTTCCGCGATGCCTCCGGTCCGATACGGGTGAGAGGCTCGTCCGTCTTGACAGCGGATCAGTCGTAGTATGCGGATGCGACGGAAAGGCGCAGTCGATCTGCAATGACCCAGATGTGGTCCGGAGGCCGACCCAGGTTAAGATAGTAGAGAGTAGACTATCAAGCAGAATGGTCTTGATAAGCAATGTCTAAGCGGGTATAAGAAGAGGTGGTGATCTGGAGCCGATGAGCTGCGAAGAGATGCTGAAATGGACGTTACTGAATGACCTACTGCTCTCTGTTAGGACTGAACGCTGGTAGCTATAGATACGCTGATGTGCTCCAGGCAATGAGGGAGAAGGAGGGAAGAGAGTCGTGGTCGTGGTGGAGGAGGGGCTCCGCTTTCGGCGTTCCGACTCACAGCCCACGTTCTCAACCTAAAAAACCCTCCTTTGGAGCCATTGAGTCCTCGCATCAGCTGGCTTTCTCGCTCGCTACCGCAGACGACCGTATATCACAATCGCGCAATCTTTGGCACAGAATGACGCCCAAGAGCGCCTCGCAGCGCTACCTCAGCACGCGTGGAGGATCGTACGATGTATGAGTCTCCCTCCCTTCCACCCAAAGCCCAAGAGTTATATATATATATATATATATTAGCTTACGCTGAGAAGTAGTAGCTCTCCTTCGAAGACGTCGTCCTCAAAGGCCTCGCAACCGACGGCGGCCTCTTCATACCCGAAGAAATCCCTTCCCTACCACAGCTATGCAGCGACTGGCAGACGAAATGGAGGGACTACTCGTTCCAGGACCTCGCGTTCGAGATCTTCAGCCTCTACATCTCGACTGAAGAGATACCAAGCGATGACTTGAAGGATATCATAAAGAGGAGTTACGACACGTTTAGAGCAGAGGACATCACACCCCTCACTACCCTCTCCCAAGACAAGAACCTGCACTTGCTGGAGCTCTTCCACGGTCCGACCTTCGCTTTCAAGGACGTCGCCCTGCAATTCCTTGGGAATCTGTTCGAGTACTTCCTCACGCGCCGCAATCAAGGCAAAGATGCGCAGTCCACCACCCGAGAACATCTTACAGTCATTGGCGCGACTTCAGGAGACACCGGTAGCGCGGCTATCTATGGGCTGAGAGGGAAGAAAGATGTCAGTGTGTTCATCATGCATCCAAAGGGGAAGGTGAGCCCGATACAAGAGGCGCAGATGACGACGGTCTTGGATGCGAATGTGCATAATCTGGCTGTTGAGGGGACGTTTGATGATTGTCAGGTGAGGAATCGTACCTTCCAAGACCAGTGGTGGGAGGGAGATGCTAACGGATGTATAGGATATCGTCAAGGCATTATTCGCCGACTCAGAAATCAACCGCACCCACCGCCTCGCAGCCGTCAACAGCATAAATTGGGCTCGTATCCTGGCGCAGATTACTTACTACTTCCACTCCTACTTCTCCCTCTGCCGGCAAACCAAGACCTCTTCACCCACAACCCGCTTCGTCGTCCCCACAGGCAACTTCGGCGACATACTCGCAGGCTACTTCGCAACCCGCATGGGCCTTCCCTCGGACAAATTGATCATCGCAACGAACGAGAACGATATCCTCCACCGTTTCTGGAAGACGGGTTACTACGAGAAGAAACCCGTGCACGGCGTAGAAGCTGAGGGAGGCTTCGAAGAAGACGGCGTGAAAGCGCATGAGAGTGGTGTCAAAGAAACTCTGGCCCCAGCCATGGATATCCTAGTCTCCTCCAACTTCGAACGCCTGCTCTGGTTCCTCGCATACCGCACATCTCCCACCGAAGAGACGAACCGGCGACGTATGGAAGCTGGCGAAGCCGTGAAGAATTGGCTCAACCAGCTCAAGACTGAGGGCGGCTTTGGAGTGAACAAGGATATCTTAGCAGCGGCTAAGCAGGATTTCGAGAGCGAGAGGGTAAGCGATAAGCAAACCCTACAAACCATCAAAGACGTCTACAACTGGACTCTCCCTGCGTCTGCGGCGAAACAGGCGGTGGTGAATGGGGAGGCGAAGCCTGCTACAGCGGGGATGGTGAACGAAGGGCATTATATTCTGGACCCGCATTCTGCGATCGGTATCGCTGCTTCCCTGCGCTCCATTACTGCCACCCGGGACTCATCTCAAACCAAGTCTACGCCGGAGGTGCAGCATATCAGTCTCGCTACTGCGCATCCGGCGAAGTTCTCGCACGCCGTTGAGCTCGCTCTCAAAGAGGTCCCGGGATTCTCCTTCGAAACAGTGCTGCCGGAGCAGTTCGTGGGGCTCGAGAAGATGGAAAAGCGCGTCACAGATTGCCCGGCCAGCTGGGAAGGAGTGAGGGGGATTGTGGTCAAGGAGGTGGAGCAGGAGAAGCATGGACAGCGGTGAAATCTACAAGTCCTGGATGCCTCTTGCGGAGGGAATGAAATCGGGGGTGGTAGGAGAAGGGGCCCGGGATATGATGCTGACCAAGACAATAATGGGATGGTGGGGTTGCTACTTGGGTGGGTGGTTACGGACGGTATTACGTAGAGGGATGGGCGGCGGATATCGAGATCTGCTCTAGCGGAGCCGGCGTTGTGGTTCAAAAACTTTCGGCCTATGTCTGTGGCTAACCGTCTTCTACGAACGTGGGACTATCGTAAGAAAATCTTTCGCTCTACGCTTCTTCTTTGAGCTCCTCTCCCGTCTTCAATCCAATTTGCTCCCCCCTACTTTTCGATTTTACATCGGGCAGTCCTCGAAGGCGGTGGACGAGACTTTCATGAGGTCGTACGAGGAAGGGCTGATGCACCGCGTCAAGGGCTTTGTACACTGGTCACGATGCCTTTCTGCGGCTTTGTCTACGCTTAAGATTGAAAAGCGGGGCGACGAAACTTGACATGGTTGTGCTTTGATGGGAAGGTTGAGCTTGGGACACTGATGATGTACTTCAGACATGCTGACCAGGCTCTAGAATCAAGGCAACAGGACCGGAGACAATCCTGGGCGATACGGGCATTGCTGTGCGGCCCCTCTATACAGAGGATCGTTTCCGATGACCGAGAGTTCGGCACTGGTGCGGTCAAGCTTACCCCTACACACTTACGCCTGCAGACGATGACAACGATTCAAACCATGCCAAAAGACCCGATCTACCCTTCCTCAGAATCCTTAACGAGGGCGGCACTGTCAAGTTGGTCCTTATGCTGGGGAGAAGAGGTTTGGTGCGAGGTATGGCACCGTTGAGGAGCTCAACGACTTGGCCTCTTCACCACGCAAGAGCGGAATGATATAGGTGTACCAATATGCAGCCAATCTGGGGTTGTCCTTGAACCGCTGTTGAAGCCTCATCTGCGGATGAGGATGGAACTTTTGGCGAAGAAGACTGCTATTGCTGTAGTGGAGAGCGATGAGATTGTTGTTCAGACGGAGGTGCAGAAACGGCAGCCCCTGCAACGGATGCGGAATTGCCATAATTGACGGCTCTCAAGCAGATGGATGTTAGCCAAAGAAGTGCTGAGAAAACGGGTTGATGTATGGACGGGTTGACGAACGGACAAGGCTGAGATTGCCGCTTCATGTGTCTTATGTTGGGCAAACGTTATCAGCTGATCTATGAATACAGGTGCTTGACCATCGTTTATAGGTTGGAGAGCTTCTTGCTTGTCGTTTCTCGACAACTTCCAGTGCCTCAATGTGCCTACAAGGTTGATGTAAGAGCTCCAGTTCTGTTGATACAGGAGCGAACGCCTGCACGTTCTGTTGTCAACGTGCCTCGGAAATGTGTGTACAGCGGGGTTCACCTCGTTTATGTGGAGACGGGTTGTGAGAATTTTCTGGTACGGTCGAATCCAAAGCTGGTAACTGTTTCAATGCCAGCCGCAAGGGGAGATCCATACTGTGAGCACATTTGTAGGCCCGGCCGTATCTCGGTCTAGCAGGGTTACTATATATATTGATAATGCATGGCCAGAGGTCACATGATCGTACCTCGATTGAGTTGCAACCATACATCGGCAAGGTGTCCGAGTGGTTATGGAGCTGCGTATGAGTTCTCCGTCTTTCTACCGTGAAAATCTGGCCTAACACTCTCCCAGGTTTAGGTCATCTAAGCAGAATCCGCAGTGGTATGCATGAAGCGCCACCATCATCACCTGGCTCTATTCTAATCACGTGATCCAGGCTTTGCCTCGTGGGTTCAAATCCGTAAGGCTGCCCTCAAATTCCCTCGATATCGTTATCCTAACATTGCCGTAGCACCCTTGTCAACATCACCTCACAACTTTTTGCTGTTTTGTCCTTTAGATCTTTTGAACAACTACCTCTGTTGGTCGTTGAAAGAACAACGACTTGTCCAAGACCTTTTGCATATTATAGCGAATACGCTTGTTGTAGGCGTGTAGACTTACATGTAGACAGTGGTAGAGAGTCAAACACCAAATGGACAGGCTTGCAAGCACTGAGCGTGCAGCGACCGGTAAGTCACTCGAAGATGCAGAAAGCAGCTCGAAATTGATATCGTCGGCCTCGTCTTGCTCTTCCGAGTCGAATGATGCTAGCTTTGTATGCCACTATGAGCGCAATTGCAACGATATAGCGACCAGCAGACGTCGAACTCTGCAAAGCGCCGCGCGCGCACGGTCCCCCAAAATACTGCCGAAGCTCAACCGGCCGCTTCCCTTCCACTTCCAAGCCTTCGATCTTCTCTCATCACAGCCTCACGCATGCACCAACGTTTCCCAGAACACACCGAAACAAGCCCACGATGGCGAAGCGCCCGATCACAAAACTTGAACGGTACCTCAACGAGCGATACAACTCTGCACACGATCTACTCGAGACAGACCCAAACGCCGCAGAGCGCATCTTCATTCAGCTTCTAAATGAACCACGCTTACCATTGTGGAAGAGGGCGCAATGCAATATGACACTGGCGTGCATCGCAAAAGAGAGCGCAGATGGAGTCAACCACATCGACGCCGCTCGACAAGCGCTTTGCCTCTTCAGAGACCACAACCAAGAGCCACAAGCTCCGCTCAAGGCGGACATTCGCTACGATGGAGAAGGAGCTCGACGATCTTGAGCAGGAGATCAAAGCCCGTCAAGAAGCCCAGCAAGATGTACATTCGGCAGCACAGACAATGTCGCGGGAAGCGCAAGACAACCTGGGTGACACCCAGGAAGAGGATGAGATGCTCCTCGGCTACGAGGGAGATCCGTTCGAGAACGTGCTGACTCCAGGGCTCGACGAGATGCACGTTGAGGAGCATACTCAGACCCGCGCTCTGCAGCCTCGCAATCCATCTCGTAGAGAGGGTACGGACTTCGACTCCTAAATCGCAGATGACGGACGTAAGTAAGTCTCCGGCAAAGTGTGCACGGTGAGTCTGATGACGATAAACCCATGCCGCTGAAGAAGTCGCGCATCTAGAATGGTACTTCGGCACCAGGACAGGCACTAGATTCAGTGCCTGATCGCCTCGAACACCGCCGGCGACAGAGTCACGGGTCGTTCGATGGCACAAGCTGGTACCAGGACGGAACGTCCTGTGTACGGCTTGACAAGAGCAGCGGCGCCTGTCGCTGTTCTTGACGACTTCGGTCGACACTCCAGCGATGGTGTCCACCTCTACGTGGTGCTGGAGACAAGTAGGCTCGATTTCCGAGCTGAAACTAGGAGACCACCAAGCATTGCAGTATATCAAGTGACAGCCGCTGATGCTGACAATCACTTCCGTACCTTTTTCTTGCCATTGTTGTGGCTTCATTCTTCTTTTTCCTGGTGGTCTGGTCATGGGCCAGTGGGCAGATAGTCAGGATATGAGGTGTATACAACATCCTTTCATCGAGACCTATTGAATGCTCCTTATCCAAGATTCGTCTTCACTCTCAACAGCTGCTCTGCATTCTTATAACATATCAGTTCCAACTGCTCATCGTTGACCAGATCACTCTCCTGCAACTCCTTTACGAAAGCCAGACCCTGCTCATTCGTAACGAACGGATAGTCGACGCTGTACATGATGCGGTCGATTTTGGTCGTCCTGAGCAGGCATGCCATCGGCGCTAACGAGAAGTAGCCACTCGTTGTGATCCAGAGATTTTCATCCCACACTGTCTTGAGGTCTCGTTGCTTCTCACCCCAAGCCTTCGAGAACGGTAGGATCCGATCAAGTGCGAACGGCAGACACTCACCCATGTGCCCGATGATGATCTTGAGCTTCGGGTACTTGTCGAAGAGGCCACTTGCGAACAATCTCAGAATATGCAGTCCGGTCTCGGTATGCCATCCCCAGGTTGCAATCGACATCATGAAGGCAGCTCGCTCGGAGAAGTTGCCTTTGTAATGCTCGTACATGTCGTCCGATGGAAATGACGGATGCAGATAAATGGGTACGTCAAGCTCGACAGCTCGCTCAAATACCGGCCAGAATTTCTCGTCGTCGTAGAAGATGCCATCGGTATGGTTGTTGATGAGAGCGCCAACAAAGCCGAGCTGCTTTACCGATCGCTCCAATTCGGCGACGGCAACTTCGGGCTCCAGCATTGGCAGCATCGCAAAGCCGGCAAGACGCTTGGGATGTTGTCGGCATGCTTCTGCTAACTGGTCGTTCGCTTTTCGACACTGCTCCAGGGAGCCATTGATGGGTGCGTGGGAGACGACTTGCAAGCTTAGTTGACCAGCGTCCATATCTTTGATGCGTAAAGCTCCGAGCGATCGCATCTGCTCCACCATTGGACCTGGGAAGTTGGGTACATATCGATCGTTGGCATCCTGGATGTGTTCGGAAATGAAGTGGTCTTCGAGGGTAATGAGTGGCGGCACCATGTTGGTTGATTATATGGGCTCTCAAGTATCCTGAAAGAAGGTGGCTCGTCGAAGTGAACTGTCGGTATACCGAGCAAGTGATGGAGGTTCATCACAACTTCGCGTTACCCCACAGTGATGCGCACGACGTCAAGGCAATCAATGGGTGGAAGGACTCTCGGCATCCGGCACATGGTACCGTCATCTGGAGCAGTGAAAAAATGAAAATGAAGTGTTTTTAGAAGCACCATTGCTTTCAGAGCTACGACTTGATCTGGTGAGATCTGGGCCGTAGCTATAACTTTTATCTCGCTCCTCGCAAAGGAGCCTACGACTAGTGACAGCCCTCGCATCTCGCTGACGACCTGTTGCCGACTGGCAACATGCTAAGGGACACTGGCGCACAATGCGCTCTGCGCCATGCCACGGCTAGCTCGTCGACCGTGAGCTCAGAGTGCTCCCTCCGCTATGTCTGAAGATTGCCTGAGCTGGGCTCGATTAACGGCGTGTGTATCCCACAACAATCATAACGTCGCCGTGATGCTGGGTCCTCCGCCGGGCCGCCATGAGAAGTCTGATGTCGATAGAGAACATCTTCATGGGATTTCATAGAGGATTGGCGCTGAGGTTGAGTCCCGCGAACGTTTCAGGTTTGCGGAGCCTCTGATGTCTGCTGGCGTTCATTCTCGTCGTCGTCGTCGTCGTCAACCGGCCCAAGGCATTGTCGACATGGGCTGTATCGCTGCGTGACTTGCGTGCATCGTCGGTCGTTTGATCAAGGTCATCGTAACGGTCATTCGATCGATTGTGTGAGTGCGATTCCAAGACTCAAAATTGGTTCATGGGTAGTGATGTGTCGTTCGTGGATGTGCCGTGCACTTCAACGGTATTGGTTGATCGAGTGGCGTTATTATCTGTGTACTCTTCATGTCTTTGCCCTCCTTACTGAGGTCTTCCTCAACGAGAAGCCCCTTAGGCGTGTTTTGACGGGCTCGCTAGTCGTCGTAGTCGGACTTCGTGCCCTCGATGGTGATTGCTCGCTCGCACTGCTGAGACTGCTGGTCGATGCTGCCGATGCCGCCGATGCTGCCGACGCTGATCGTTGTCTTGTCTCGGCCAAGACATCGTCAAGGCTGACATTGTCGTGGGAGTATGGGGTGTCCACGGTGTCGAGTATCTCGACGAATTTCGATGAAGTCATGGTGGACTTGATGTTGACGCTCTTCGTTGTATGTTTTTGGATTCGATTGGTGCTTGCTGAGAGAGCAGTCGACGAACGACGCACAGCCTTGCGAAATGTGAGAGAAGACAGCACTGTGCGATCACAGTGAGAGCAGGCGAAGGGCACAATAATAATACCAACACATGACCCCTCCGCGCAAGCGCACACGACAGGCCTCGCTTTGCGCCTCGAAACAATCCGTCACCAGGGTCAGCAAGGGTCCTGGGCCGCGCAACCGGTGCAAACCTTTTTTTCTGGTCACGTCGTTGCCCCGCGCATAGCCCGCGGTCGTCCTCACCTGCCTTTTGACGTGTCTTGAAACTATCGCACGGGACCGCATAGATTCCCGACTTCGGAGACAGTACAAATTGACAGCTGCGGACGTGGCGGATCGTTTCATCCCATGCAATAACGGCCGAAATATGACGATGGAGGTGCTTGCTTGGAAGGTGTACGTTCACGATCTGCATAACAATGCACCACGTGCGCGCGGCTTCCGCAGATCGCGCGGATCCGTCCGAGCCTCTTGCCTTCCGGGTTTGGAGACTCATCAACACCGAAGTGCCGAATCTTCTCCTCCGTGGACCATTGGGCAAACCCTCTGCACGGCGACGCGTCCTGAGGACACATAATCACCTTGGCTTGTACTCTGGACCAGGGAATACTGAAAGACTTACCATCGCACCTACGAATGCACACACGCAGCATGCACCACCGCTTCCAGGATCCGAATTGGGCGACGTGCGTGCCGATAACCATCACAGCCTCATCCTTCCGGATTGGAGTGCATCCTGGAATTGGGAATAGAAACAGCAGAATCGGTACCGGGACCAACATGGCTTTGGCGCAATGCTCTCTCCAAGTGGTCATCTAGAGCTACACACCCCGCCAATAGCTGGCAGGATGACCATAAGAGCGCTCAGATATACCCAAAATGGTGGGACGAATTGATTCTTTACCCTGCGAGAGTCTTATATACTTCTGGATTACCATAGGAGCTGCCGTGTCTGGGTAGTCATGGCGAGGGTTTCGAGACCCGATCGATTCTTCTCTCTTGACGCCTAATGAGCAGCCTGTCGTTGGACATACCTCAAAGGGGGCCGTGGCAATATCATCTTGAGGTTCCAATAGTGCCGGCGAAGGGAAGTATCCGGACTAAAGCTACAGAGGCCGTATTCTCCCAATGTCATGTCGAACCACTGGCAAGAAGCCTGAAAGCTCTTCCAAATTCTGCATGGCCCCAGAACCGTTCCATGCCAGCTGGGACAATGCGATCCAAGGGCTATAATCGCGACGAGTCTCTAGCCTGGCTTCTTTCGACCATACCACTTCACCGCCCACGAAACCCAGATGTCAGCATCCGTGGCTTTCTCCGGAAGCGCTCGACCAAGTCGTACTCCGCCGAATCCCGCCATGGGCTTTGTGTTCTTGTTGTCTTCGCCTACGATTTTTGGCTTCTCCACCACGACACTCGCTCGTCCTCATCTGGGTCGACATCTTGAGCTTGTCCTGTCTGGCTCGAACGAAGTTTCCGGCTCCGGCGCCCACGAGACACAGTTCCAACATTCTCAGGAGGATGCATCTGGCGAGCACCGGTATGGCGGTTGAGGCGATGCGGAGAAAGGTAGGAAGAGCGATAGGCATATTTATTGTCTCACAGAAAACACTTCCCAGCAATGTGACGAACATGATGCCTCAGGCAAGAATATGCGCACGAGCCACCGGTCTCGACTCCGCCACCACTTCTGTAAGCGCCACCAAAGCCATCATTTGTCCGATTGCTTCCTAACGCGGGCATCCCATGTGGCAGCCAAGCCTTACCAAGCATTTTCCCGTGCAGACACGCCCATTGCGGACATCAGGCCACCATGTCTTGGGATGAGAAGCCAGCAACTGGTGTCTCTCCTTCAGCCTCTTCGCCTGATGGCACCAGAAGCAGCCTGGACAGCAGCAGAGCCCATGTCGCGAGGAGTATTGTTCGTTTTAGCTGCAGATGCACATACATCGAGGCGCCGTGCTGCAGGTACAGATAGGTATGGGTAAGTCCTCCGGTTGCGACCTTCTCTCGTCATTCTTCATATTACACAATTCCTTAATAGTAAGAACAACGGCATGGCATCTATGCCTCAGCTTCCCGCGGGGTGGCAGTGGGACTTCGACGCGGTATCACAGAGGTGGGGGTTCTTCCATCCTGTGAGTGGGTGCAAGCAGGCTCACTTCCCGACTGCGGGTGACGAGGGGTATACTACCATGGCGTCGATTACGCAGATTGATGTGCAGCCGACAGTGCAGTCACAACAAGGCACACAGCCTGATGGTCTCACAGCGACGACCACCACGATCACGACTGCGGGACAAGATCCTGCAGCGCAAGTCATAGCACTTACAGCGACCCTGGCGACAGTCTCAATCGAGAACGGACATGCACCGGCAGACGCATCGCACCGCAAGCCTGTCGGCAGCATAAATGCACAAAGTTCGCCGACATCACCAAGCATGACACTCCAATATGGGCCAGCTCTCCCAGCATCGGTGATAGGCGAGTATGCCCCGACGGACCCTCAACAAGCTCAGCAAGCCCTCGCTGCCCCTCCGCCTTTGCCGCGACGTCCGGTATCTCAGTATACGGCTTACTCACCGAACCCGGTTCCGCAAGAGGTGTACTATCCGCCACCTCCACCAGGCCGCCTTGCAAGTTCAGCTCAACCGTACTCACCCTACGCAGCCCCAGAAGCATCCGCCATACCACCAGCAACAAACCCCTCACCACTGCATGGCAATCAGAATTCACAGTATGCCGGGACGAGGCACGCCTCTCTACCGCAGAACAAGTACCAGGCGTACTCTCCGCCAGGTTACCAGTCCCCGATGTCACCGTTGCACCCAGTGCAGACTACGCCAGCAACACCGCAACCTTTGCAAACGAATCGTCCAGAGATACATCCAATGGCTAGTGCACCTCAGGTCACGCAACACTACCCTGCACCACCTGGCCAGCAGACACCCGGCCAGACCAGCCTTACAGGCCAACAAGCGACCGCTCAGAAGGAGTCCAAGATGAAGAAGCTGTCCATTGGAGTAGGCGATTGGGTCAAGAAACACCCCAAGATGGCTATCGGCGGCGCAGTCCTTGTGGAAGCCGCTGGAGTGGCCATAGGAGTAAACCCAGCGAGAGATGCTATGATGATCCAGAACAGTATGAACCAGTATAAAGCTGGGAAGCAAAAGAAGGCCGTACAGACTGCTCAGGCCCAGCAGCAGGCCACGCAAGCCTTCCAGCAAACTACTGCAGCACCACAAACTATGCCGCCACAGGTGCAAACTATGCATGCCGCACAAGCATACCAGCCGCCGCAGCAAGCTTTCCCTCAACTGCCAACGTTCGCCCCGACGCAGGCGTACCAGCAGCCAATGTCCACTCAGCAGTTCATGCAACAGATCCAGTCAGAGCAAGCTGCTCGACAGCAAGTTTGTCAGCAGTACGTCCTCGACGCTCAGGCTGCCAATCGGCAGGCTTGCCAGAATGTCTTCGGTGCGCAACAACCTCAGCAGCAGTTCAAGGCTTATCAGCCGCCTCAGCCGCCTCCGAAGAGAGCCGGTGGCTTCTTGGGAGGGTTGGGAGGCAACATGGGGAAGATTGCGGGTGGGTTGGGTGGGCTGATGACTGCTGTAAGTATCCATGTGCTCGTACATGCAGGGACGACGGGAGACTAACGTACTACTCAGGGTGCCGCCGCCGCTGCACTTGGAGCATTCTCCGACGATGGCGGAGATACAACTTCCTTCACCGACACGACTACCTTCAGCGATACGACAACTGATGCGAGTTCCTTTGGCCCGGAGGACCAATTCGCCTACAACCAAGCGTACAATAACATGGCGGAGCAGGGACAATACAATGCGCTATCGCTGATCGATGACACGCAGTACGTGCGGGTTGATGGTGGTGGCATGATCTGAACTTCAACTGCTGGGTGAGTGGTGAGCTGGTTAGCGGCGGCGAAGCTCGCTTCCTTTGTTGGCGTCTTGTGATAATGGAGGATCAGTGAGCAACAAAGATCGTCATGACACGCTCGGGGATCACTGGGACGAACTATGAGGCTAATAGTAGGTCGCTTAGTATCTAAGGGAGTAGCTAACAGTCTGGGTAACAATCTCATTAATTTCCGGTCTCGGGACTCAACTCCCAACAGTGCACGGCATCGACTTCTCAATCTTGTTTCTTTGGCATTCTGGAGTCCACGAATGCAGTCCATACTTTCTCGTCCCAACTCCGTGATCTGATTCAGAAAAGGAACGCATCATGAAGGCAAGACGGCTGTTGACCCGGAAGTCAATAAATGATAGACTCGAAGCTACCTATGGAACGCATCTTCAGCTACACATCCATTAACGACAGTGCAAGACATATACTTACTGTCTTCTAGTCCCAGGAACTACTCGCAGCCGAAAGCGACCCAGCCGCTCCTCTCGCACATTAGCTCCGCGACGTCTCAATTGAGACTTTGTAACAACTGCTTTGGCGATCATAGCGACACGCTGTCGCAGCAAGTGAGCGTTCTTAGCCTTCTTATAGCCAGCGATGATGTTGTTGCGAGCGGCATTGTAGCGGTTCCTAAGCGTCAAGGCCTTCGTGACGGCCATGTTGGCGATACATAAACGGGCGCGAACGAGCATTAGGCCTTTAAGTCGCTTTTCACAGTGAGCGGTGGCGATCTGGCGGCCGAGGGAGATATTCTGGGCTTCGAGTCTGTAGGTGACGTCCATGTGGGTTAGGATCATCTGTATCGTGTCAGTTGTGTATATGAAGGAGGGAGAGGAAGGGAAGGGAGCCACGAGTAGAGGGGAGGGAAGGGGAGAACGTACTCTAAGTCTTGTTTCTGGCGTGATAGAAGCATTGATAGTAGTGCTCGAAGCTGTTTTGACGGTGGCCATTGTGTGTAGTAACAGTATAGTCGATGCCGGGGTCGATGTAGTAGATAGCCGCAATGCAATAGATGTCGGGAGAGTCTGACGACTGTAAAGAGAAGAGGAGTACAAGACGAGGCAAGTAGGTACTTATAAACTAGAGAGGAATATATATACTAGTCCGAGGAATATAATATATACTAGTATGTATACGGACTAGTATATTCCTCTGGACCACGCTGTCTCCAAATCAAACTTTCTGTTTATTCATGCGGATAGCCTGTCAAACATACCAGCAGGTAGCGCGAGGCTCGACCTTGAAATACCAACGTCTACTCGAACCGCCGTCGAGCGTCTTGTTGCAGTGTGTAACGGTCGACAGGCGGCAGCCTCGCCGGCCGGCAAGGCGCATCCCAGTCTGCGTACATCTCATCTCGGATCTCATGTGACCGCGCATGCTAGCGCGAAATCGGCGATAAACAATAGGATGGGAGTAACGCTTCCGCCGCCAACCGCCTCCCGCATTGCAGCACGACCCACTGGTGAATACTGAGGCATCATGTCGCTCGAGGACTCTGCGATCGACCTCAGTCATGATCTCAAGCCCACAACACCCAGCCAACCGCCCCCTTGCCCAGCACCACCTCCTTCCTCAGCTCCGCCCCTATCCTCCAGCACGCCAGCACCTAACGTCGACCCTCACACATACCGCTTCCCATGGGGAAGGCACAAGGGCAAGCTACTCAGTGAGGTGCCGAAAGACTACTTCCGATGGCTGAAAAGTAGCTCGGATGCCTATAAGAGCAACAAGCAGATGCAGCAGGTGATTGAGTCGTATCTTGACCCCCGGCGTTCGTGGCCGGCTCTTATAAGTAGTCCAGGCGGGACGCACCATTATAGTACACTTCTCGACCAGACTTTCACCACGGACCGGAACTTGAGCCGCAGCCAGAGCCTGAACCAGGACCAAACTACCTCCAGCTTACTAGCACCACCCTCATCCTCAAGGCCCGTTCGCAGCCAGAGCCAAATACAGTCATTAGATCATGGTCCTGTCGAGGACTTCAGTCAGCACTTCAGCCTCAGCCAGCAGCTTTTGCCTACGCCCAGCCAAACAGGGCATGATGGATTGTACACACTCACTTTCGGCAAGCACGCAGGCAAGCGGCTTGAAGAGGTGCCCGCAGACTACGTTTTGTGGCTCAAGAATAGCGCAATGGTGCAGAGCAACGCGGCATTGAAAGGAGCCATCGAAGAGTGGGACAAGATACCGCTTGATGTCCAACCCCAGAACTTCAGTGGAAGCCAAGGTCTGAGTGCAAGCCAGTCCCAGCCCACGTCCATACCAGTTCCCGATGGCCCATACACCCTGACGTTCGGCAAGCACGCAGGCAAATGCCCAGATGAAGTTCCCGCAGACTACATCGTATGGCTGAAAGCTAGCGAGACGATCAAGGGCAACGCAGCATTGCAAGCCGCAGTTGAGGAGTGGGACAAGATTCCGCGCGTATACACCCTCGGCTTCGGCAAGTACAAAGGCTACACCCTGGACGAGGTGCCACCAAGCTACCTCACCTGGCTGCACGAGAACGACGCGGAGCAAGGTCATGACGACCTTCGCAAAGCACTGAAAGAGCACAAGAAACAAAACACCGCCCTCCAAACCTCGACTGTCATTCAAAGCAATTTCAGCACCGCTGCACCTACAGCGAAGAAGGGCAAGGCGAAGAAGCCCTTCGATCTCCCATCGGAATACACGGGTGACTACCGTCGATACTACTACAACGGTGACAGGAAGGGCGGACAGATGTGGATCGGTTGCAACGACGCTGTGCGATATTTCGGGGCAGAACCTAAGGCGATGAGAGAGGCAGGGTTGCGAGCTTTCAACAAGAACCAGAGATTCTGGTTGCATCAGGTCTTTGCTTTCGCAAAGCATTTTGGGACGACGAAGGGAGAGACGCCGACGAAGGCGCTGAATAAGTTCAAGGCTAAAAAGTATAATTGAACTGGCGAGCGGCAATAGGGAGAGAGGGCGACCGTATCCTTTGGGCAATGGTGAGGCTGGTGGCATGTAGGCGCATCCCCAACGGGAACCCTGGCACAGCGCCCGAGGGCTTGTTGGCCTCGCGAGACGAAGGTTGGAAGCTCGCATACTGTTCGGTATCCATAACGACTTCCCCGGCGATGCGGATCGATGTAGCCGACGTCGACGACTTAACGGAACATCACTAGGCCGCAGTCTAGGTTCTCTCTTTCGAGATCGGCTAGGCGGTCTACGGAGGATTCGGCAACCAGCCATTCGGTACCATGAAGCTTATGAGATGTGTTGTACGAAGGTACGAGCGATCTCAACACCCTTCATGTGGCTTCTCAGCTGACCGTCTCTAGATATCACCACATACATCAATACAAGATGCACAACTATCGCAGGTAGCTTTTGAAATTTGGGAGAGAAACGACAGCCAAAGAAGAAAGATATGTCACACCGCTATACCGCATCTACCGCATCATACGCCATAGTTGACAGCATCCCTCTCTTTTCGTACCACAGCATCACATGCGAACAACTTGACGGCAAAAGAATGCAATTCGGATCGACACCGCTGTTGTTATTGAGATTGATCGAAAACGGCAAAAAAATTGTTGTTGTTCGGGACGGCCCCCAGCCATAGACTGAGGGCCAGTTTGGCCGGAGTCTGCTAGTTTCGCGCCAGTAGAAAATATTATATAGTCTCACGGTAGAACACCGGCAGAAGTGTCAGTCAGGACGCCGAAGG
This sequence comes from Neocatenulostroma microsporum, assembly GCA_022814695.1. Lineage (NCBI taxonomy): Eukaryota > Fungi > Ascomycota > Dothideomycetes > Mycosphaerellales > Teratosphaeriaceae > Neocatenulostroma > Neocatenulostroma microsporum. The sequence continues at coordinate 75,608 of JAKLLW010000027.1, forward strand.
CAGGAGGTAGGACGTTCCTTCCGTCTTCGGTAGGTAGGTCTCTCGGTAAAGCGTTGCATTGCGTGCGCACTACTCGTCATTTGGATATGAGACTGGTTCTCAGCAGTGCACTGAGGCACACTATGGATCGCCAATATCTCAAAACAGACAGGCGGTAAACGCCCATATAGGAGGAAGGATGGCTGACTACCTCCGACTCCATCACTCCATCAAGCTGTACACGAAGACTTGGAAGGCCGCCGCCGCTCAACCTTCATTGATGGCTTCTCGGGAGACTCGGATCACTGCAATACTTAGGGATCTCTCGGTGGCGTACTGGCGGGTGTGGGCTTGGTCAACCTACCTAGGTAATGGTGGTATATGGCCTTACGGAAGAAAACCAGCAGGAGAGAAGAATTTGAGGACACCGGGCACGTTCCTCTCGGTCTTGGTGGGTGTGTCTCTCAATGGACCGCTGCACTCTCAACCTGCGGATGAGCTGAGGTACGATTGTTCACAGGCTATCAAAAAAGCCGCTCGCCAAGTCAAAGGGCTGCAAAAGTCGCTTGCGTGCTCATAATGGAAGTATGGCAATGGGTTGAGGGGCGTGCACTGCTCAGGCCTGAGGCTGATCCTCAATCCAATTCAGATCACGAGTTGAGCGTGCACACTTTCGTGCCCGGCGCTGATGGATCTGTTGCGAACGAGGCGCTTTCTGAGTGATCGGCACCCTCAAGCGAACGACATGTGGCCGCTCTTCCGCGAACCTCCCCGCCATCCAAGCCTTAAACCTTCCTTTCTTCCGGACTTCATCGCCATCCCACTCCATCCTCACAGCACTTTCTCTTCGATATCGTTAATCTGACTAGAACTCGAGCTGGATAATACGGACCAAGCTGTGCGTTTCTCAATGGGCGCAATGCATTTGCCAGGTACTAGAGGCGCCCAACAATCATGGAAGCCGACCTTTGCACACTATTGTAAGTAGCTGCAGATGCACCCTGCGGCATCAAGTCCGGCGACCGCACAGCTACTCTCGCGTGACCACCCTGCCATATGCAAGCCACAACCTCCCGCTTTGCGACCGCGAATGGCACGCATCGAGCTTCCTGGCCTATCTCGGACGTGCAGCATCATGACGCTACAGCCCGCCAGATCTCGCCGTAGAGCTTATCAAGCCACTTGAAGCTCCCTGCGAGATGTACTTCGCTCCCAATGCGGGGTGCACGTCGATGAGCTATCGCAGCCAGAGTTCGCTGTATCTGCCCAAGGCACTAGACAGCAGCGCGGCTGGATTGCACGTTAGGTTTGAGACATCTTCCGCTTCACTTCGTTCTTGCACGACTTCCTTCTCTTCAGCATCATACGCCGCGGTTGGACCTTGCGGGCTCGTCCGAACCAACACTGTCGGCGATAGCAACACTCTGTCAGCTTTAACGCGGTCTTTGAGGCGGCAGACGACCCATCCCGACGACCATGGCCTTCCGGGAATGGATCCTCCACGAGAGCAGCCTCGACTCCCTCTTTCGCAACGGGACGAGAGACATCTATGTCATCCTCCTATCACGCTACCTACGCATGTTCGCCTACGGCAGCGCTGCGCTCGTGCTCGCGATCTTCCTGTGGAGAGCAGGGAACAATGGCGTTCAGATCGGGACATTCTTTACGTTAACATTGTTGGGTGATGCGGCTATCAGCTATGTATTGACTGTAATGGCGGACAAGATTGGCAGGAGGAGGGTATTGATGATCGGGTCCTTGCTTATGACACTCGCCGGGGCTGCGTTCACATTGTCGACGAACTACTGGGTCTTGCTGTTCGCAGCTATCTTTGGGGTCATCAGCCCTGGGGCGCATGAGGTTGGGCCGTTTCGAGCGATCGAGGTAAGTTGAAGCACTGTGACTGCTCAATCCCAATATGCTCACCATTCGTAGGAGTCCACACTCGCCCAGCTCACCCCAATCGACGCACGGACGGACGTCTACGCATGGTTCGCAGTCACATCAACGCTGGGTATGGCCTGTGGGCTTTGCATCAGCGGCTGGATCTCCTACGTGCTCCATCAGATCATTGGCTGGGATTGGAAAGACGGATACTGGGTACACTTTGCCATGTATACAGTCCTTGGCCTGGTCAAGGCAGGCCTGACGTTGATGCTCAGCGACCGCTGCGAGCCGGACTATGACCGCCAAACGGAAGAGGATCTAGCTGAAGAAGCGGCTGCGCCGCTCATCAGCAACGGCGACCGGAGACACTCGTACAGCAAGTCGCACAAGGTCACGGAGACCATTCGCCGGGTGAGCGATACCGTCTCCACGAAGCTCTCGCCGGAAAGCCGCATCATCCTCATCAAGCTCTGCGTACTCTTCGCCATCGACTCGTTTGCTAAAGGTCTTCTTCCAGTAACACTGATGTCATGGTATGCGAATTGGAGGTCCCGCTGGTTCTTGATTCACCGACTAGGCTACACTATGGCTGCTGTCTGGCTCGTGGCCAGTATAGCCAACCTCTTCTCAGCTTCCGTGGCTCGCCGCCTAGGCTTGATCCGCGCGATGGTCTTCACACATCTACCTCATGCTATCTTCCTGGCCTTCATACCTCTGGCGCCAACGTGGTACTGGATGATAATGCTGCTGGTACTCAGCTCAGCTTTCGGAAGCATGGACCAAGCGCCTCGCTCGGCCTTCGTTGCGGCGGTGTTCTTGCCATCCGAGCGGACGGCTGTAATGGGCACACTCAATCTCGTGCGGACGCTGGCGTCGGCTGCAGCGCCGCTGTTAACCGGGTATCTGCACGAGAAGAAAATGTGGACTGCCACCTTCGTCATCTCCGCCATCCTTAAGATGTCGTACGATGCTGGACTGCTAGCCATGTTCCTGAAGACGAAGTTGCCAGAGCACGGCCGCAGGAAACGTGATGTTACTGTTGCTGACGTCGACGTCGGGATTCTACTAAGCGATCAGGGCCATCACCTAGCATCGCCTGAGCAGTTCGAACGACTTGACGATGATGACATGGTGGAAGAGAGTGACAGATACTCCGTCGGCGGCGGTAAAGGCAGCTATGACTATATCGAGGACGTGTAGTAGACAAGCACATGAATTCGCTATCAGCGCAATCGAACAGCGGCCAGACATCGCCAGAGCGGACTACCGTAGTGCCTAACATGGAACAATGGCACAATGGCACAATGGCACAATGGCGGTACCCTGCCTTCCGCGTGCTGAAAGAAATGCTTTGTTACCCAAAGGCGGCACATTGTGTGTAGCGCTTAGCAATGCACATTGTCATGCCAACGTTCAGGTACTTGAGATAAGAGCCATCGACGCCTGTACGCCTCCCGCTGAGTATCCGTTCGTTATTCACTTTAGGAGACGGTAGCCTTGGGCGACTGTACTCGGATCTGAACCCACACATCGTCCAACGAGCTGAGATTGCGCAAGCCGCAACACAACCTTCCACCAGACATGGCTTCCGGCACCAACGTCACACCGGGGCAGATGCAACTGATTGCCCAGCATCTCAGGCAGGTGCAGATGAGTAGCAACACGGCGTACGTACACAACTACGTGAACTATGCCAGCACTTACTCGCATGTCGCAGAGAGAGTCCAGTCCTATACCTTGGACATTCAGCATTCTCATAATGCCAACGATCCTGCGACTGTCATCACTCGTGCGCAGATTAATTTCGTGTACAAGCCTATCGCTAGCCAGATCGGAGGCGTAGATGTAGGCACTGTAACTCGCAGGGTCACGCTGACGACTAACAATCCGAGTCCATCGACACGCCGCACCTACTCCGCCGAGCTGCTCCTCCTCCTGCGTGGCACGACATCGCAGCCCAATGGTGTCGCTCAAGCAGGTCACGGCGTCAAGCGCAAGGCAGGGGACGACCCTTCCGAGGTTGCCATGTCCACGGCGCCACCTTTCGTAAACCTTTTCGCGGCCGACAGCTCTTCAGGTGGCCGTGAGAACTTGTCAGGTGGTGAGGATGACAGTGATGTTGAGTTTGATGAGGACGACTATCCTTGAACAAGCATTGATGCTGATGAGTAGTAAGCCCCTTGCAGCGCCTCGCGAACACTAAGTAAGAACCCGAATGAAAGTAAGCCAACCTCCAGAGACTCCATTGATGCTCGTTACGTATATACAACGTTGTCCCCGTGCCAACTATGCCATCTTACCAACCACATAAGGATGCCCAGCCGTGAGTCCACCACATACTGCCCAAGCCTGCCCGTTAACGTAGCTCGCCTCATCACTGCCCAAAAACAACGCCACCCTCGCCACCTCATCCGCCACTGCACCCCTCATAAGCGGGTTCAGCTGCCCGATCTTCTTCTCCGACCCTCTCGCTCGTGCGGCTTCGTACATAGCGCTCGTCATGCCGGTCTCAATGATACCTGGGCAGATGGCGTTGCACCTGATGCCTGTCCCGACGAGCTGATAGCAGGTAGTCTGCATGATGGAGATGACTGCGGCTTTGGAGGCGGAGTAGTCTGTGGCACCAGCGTTGGAACGCATGCCGGCGGAAGATGCTGTGCCAATAATAGAGCCGCCTGGGTAAGGCTTGTCCTTTGAAGTCTGTAGCATGGCTCGCGCTCCGTGCTTGACGGCTAGGAAGACGCTGTATACCAATCGTCAGTGAAGAGTACGTCAAGTCAAAGTCGTTGCAGGCTGGCAAACCTCAGTGCATTCGTCCTCATGACCTTCATGAAGTCCTCCGCACTGCTCTCGGTGACTCTCTTCGCGGTGACACTGACGCCCGCATTCGCAAAGAAGATGTCTAGCCTTCCGTACATGTTCAGGCATTCGTCCACAACCTTACTTACGTCCTCCTCACTCCCCGCGTCCATCTGTCTACATTGCACCTCAACACTCGGGTACAAAGAGGCGATCTCCCGCTTGTGCGTCTCGAGATTGGAAGTGTTGAAGTCGCAGATGAAGATCGCTTTGGCGCCACTGCAGGCGAACTGATGTGCTGAAGCGCGACCAATGCCTAGCGGGGAGTTCGCACCGGTTATGATGATGACTTTGTCTTTCACTCGACTGGGAAGATAATCAGCTTCGAATTCGCCATCGGATCAGAGCAGCTTGCGTGCCTGCAGAGTTGAAGTGGGCTACAGGTGTATGTGCATTGCTCACTTGCATGCAATCTCCGACCCAGCGATCTCTGTTGACGCTGCGAAAATCTCGCATGGGTCTACTTACGGCTGATTCGATGGAGCAGCTACGGTCGGTATGCGTGGTATGTCTTCAAACATGCCTGGATGTTCCCTCGGCTTCACCAGTTGCTCCGACAGCGCTTGGACACGCGCTTTTGCTGCTGACGACGCCATGTTGGAGCTTTGAAAGATGGATGATGTTGGCTGGAGACAGCTATGAAGGAAAGGATACAGGTGGTATGGTCAGAGGTTGGAAGTCATTGGCAGGAAGTCAATGTCACGAGAGCCGAGGCTCAGCGAGCAGCCTTGGAGCTGCTGCGATGATCGCCGAGTCGTCTCCTCCTCCAGTCAACATGATGCCTAGCCTTTACGAATGGCCCTAGGTCACGATATACGCCCTGTTTATCCATTAGGCCGGACGCTAGCACCTGGATGCTACACATGAGTAACGAGAGCAGCCTACGACAACCTGGAAGTGCACAACGATGTCATGGGAGACAGAGTTCGAACACAAGGTAACTCATACACTCTATGAAAGTCATCATCTCGTTTCGTATCGAACACAAAAAGCTAGTCTAGATAGCGACAGCATCCAACGTTTCCAAAAATGGGTATAGATCCAAATAAAAAGGCGCCACTTTTCGTGCATCGCCGTCGAACGCCAGGCTGTCGCTCGGTCCAGCCATGGTTGGTAACATTCGCCTCCTGAATGTCGAATATATCTTCCAGAAACGCTCCTAGTATCAAGCGAAGTGTGCTTTGCTAACATGATGGGTGATGGCTGCTTCATCGCCCTCGAATAAACCGCAGACAGGACACTTCGACACTCTAGCCGGCAGTGTGGGCTGCGAATGTTGCTGCACTGGCATCTGCTGTATCGACAAGGTCGAAAAGCGCTGATGGTCCGGCTCGTTGAACTGACCTGAGTAATTCGAATTTCGGTTACCATTCGGATCTTCTGCGCCACCTGTTCCCAGCCCGCGTTGCCAATCTGCTATCTGGGTGCTTTGTGCCGAGCCGTGTCTGAACGCTGGGTGCTGTTGTTGTGGTGGAGGTTTCACATCGGGGTTTGAGACCCTGTAATTATTGTTGTTATTGTTGCTATATTGACTGCTGCCGTTCGAGCCTTGTCTGCTCGGCAGACCCGGGCTTGCGTTCAGCTGTCCAAGGCTAGGCTGAGGCTGAAGATTCGGCTGCTGGTACGCTTGATA
>JAKLLW010000028.1:0-81752 GCA_022814695.1 Neocatenulostroma microsporum
TCCATCTTGCTCTTCTACCGTCGTCTAGTCGCTGGCTCCTACGACAAACGCTGGAAGTGGGCCGTAATTGCTGCGATCTACTTCACAGCAGCCTGGTCGATCGCGTTCATACTCACACTGTGCTTCAACTGCACTCCAACGGAAGCCTACTGGAAATCGTTCAGCGCGAACTATCATCACAGTTACACCTGTGTCAACACGACTGCGGTAAACCTACTGGCCGGTATCTTCGCCGCTATGAGCGACTTGTACTCAGTAGTGCTGCCTATGGTGATGACGCAGCGTGTCGGAATACCCAAGGCTCAGAGGCTTGCGCTGAACGTCATCTTCTCGCTCGCTTTGTTGGTGGTCGCGGCCAGCGCAGTCCGAACATACTACCTCTACAGTATGTCGCCTTCCCAAATCCAAACTCGTTTTCACAAACGCTGACCGCAGCCGCAGACGTCGGCCAAAGCTCAGATGTCAGCTGGATGATCTTTGACGTCTTCGTCTGGTCGCAGCTCGAAGTCCAGCTCGGCATAATGTGCGCCGCACTCCCAGCACTTCGCGTCTTCTTCCGCCGATACCTCAACGAACCCATCTCTCGAGTCATCCACGACACCAACCGCTCAACAGTCTCACGACAAAGCCACCGAGAGTCCGAGCCCACTCTAGTCATCCGCCGCATCGACGGACCAGACGATCACTACGGCCGAGACGACTTCGGCTCGAAGGTACACTCAAAGACCTTCAGCGAGGCGACTTTTGCCGAAGAAGAGGTGGATGTAGGCTCGTTCTCGTCAACATCACCGATCACTGCCGTCACCTACGATACAATCAAGACACCTGCGGACTACGAATTGTACAACCTGCAGAACCTGGAGAGACATCGAGAGTCCGCCATTGCAAGGCCGGGTAGCAGAGCGCGCGATCATACGCGGAACTTCTCGCAGCCGTTCAACAACACTGGATATCCTGTATAGTACGCGGAGAATCTTATATCTGCAGCCTGCTCTCTATCACTCTGATCTACTGGCTCAAGACTTCCATTAACCGGGAAGCTCGAACCTTCTCAGCCATTCCAACACAATGGGCGTGGCCTCAAAGCACGTCGGGCCATGCCTCTGCTCGTCGTTGTTCAAGTGCCGCCTGGTAGGCCAGCCATGGCCGAAGCCGTGGACGAGGTAGTGCACAAGTACCTCCTCGCCGTCCTCCTTGCTCCCATACCAGCCATACCTCACTACCTTTCCGTCGTACAGCTCCTCCACCCTCGGTTCATGGTGGCAGTTGTTTCGCTTAGCCCAGATCTCGAAGAAGTCCGGTAAGCTGAAGGTGATACCGTCTGGAGTGGATTTGCCATCGTAATGGATGACAGGGTCTGCATCTCCGTGGAACTCCAGTATCGGCACTGGTACGTGGGCTGGATTGGCATGGCTGAACAGCGGCTCTTTGAGCGCTGAGTCCGTGTAGAGCGCAGCACTTGACATAGCAAAGGCGGCAAAGCGTCCAGAAGCATGGTAGTCGCTTGCCAGTAGATCGGCGAGGCCGCCGCCATTGGAGAAGCCTACTGCGTAAACACAGCGGTTGTCGATATGGAAGTCTTTCTCTAGATTGTCGAGTAGGGCCAATATAAAGAGGATGTCGTTGACTTCTTCCTTCGATGGCGCTTCTGGATCGCCTAGCCACATCAGCTGTTCTTGTGGTCAACCTACCTGCTCTCCTTGACGTGTCCAGGAAGGGATGGTTACATTGATGCCTTCAGGATACACTACAATAGCGTCATCTTGCACTTCAGGATTGGAGATCTGTGTATGCTCCTCGAACTCCGCTGGCGGCTGTGCCTTGCCATGGAGGGCTACTATCAGTGGCACAGCTGGTGAAGATCCGGTTGCATCGTACTTTGTAGGGAGGTGTAGTAATGCTTTTCGCTCAGTGTTCGGATGCAGTCTATCGTCTTCAATAATCCTGACCGTCGAACCCCATTGAGAAGGCTGCATCGTGAGTGTCACAGTTCGATGTCGATGTGACGTTGGAGGTGCTGATACTGAATCGGCCGGCTGGTCCAAGCGCTCTCGCTTTCGCGAAACGTCATCGCTTTCGACGCGTCGCGCTCATCGCGTCGTACATCCCCCTTCGCATTCGAACAACCGCACAGCAAGCAACTCGACAGGTCCAACACCACAATGTCACTCAAACGCAAAGCCGTCGACCTTGCAGCTGACGCAGCAAAGAAGCCCAAAGCCAATGGCGCCATCACCTCCTTCTTCAGCCAACCCAAGCCAAACCCATCAACTTCCTCGACCAACCCATCCCACCCAGCTTCTTCGCCCACGGCACCAGAGACGAAGCCAATCACCTTCGACAAAGATGCCTGGATTGCAAAGCTCAACCCAGAGCAGAAAGAGCTCCTCAAACTCGAGATCGAAACTCTCCACGAGAGCTGGCTCGGCGCACTCAAAGACGAAGTCACGAGCAAAGAGTTCCTCGACCTCAAGCGCTTCCTCAAACGAGAGCTAGAGACTGGAAAGAAGGTCTTCCCGCCAGTAGACGACATCTACAGCTGGTCACGCCATACACCACTCCCCAGCGTCAAGGCCGTGATACTGGGACAAGATCCGTACCACAACATCAACCAAGCTCATGGCCTCTGCTTCTCTGTTCGCCCGCCTACGCCTGCCCCGCCGAGCTTGAAGAATATGTACATCGCGCTCAAGAAAGATTACCCGGACTTCAAAGCCCCACCCAAGAACGGCGGGCTACTCACTCCATGGGCAGATCATGGCGTGCTACTCCTCAATACCTGCCTCACAGTCCGAGCGCACGAAGCGAACAGCCATGCCGGCAAAGGCTGGGAGAAGTTCACGCAAAAGGTCATCGACACCGTTGCTGCCAAGCGGACGAAGGGCGTGGTGTTCTTGGCTTGGGGCACGCCTGCGCAGAAGCGGTGCGCAAAAATCAACGGAATGAAGCATTTGGTGCTTAAGAGTGTGCATCCGAGCCCACTGTCTGCGCACAAGGGGTTCTTGGATTGTGGGCATTTCAAGAAAGCTAATGAGTGGTTGAAGGGGAGGTATGGGGATGATGGAGTGATCGATTGGAATCTTGATGTGGCGCCTGAGGATGCTGGTGTGTAGATGAGCGACAGAGTGTTCTGTGTAAGAATGGTAGTGTATCAGTGGCGTTAGGGAGAATCAAGGAAGTATGCGCATGAGACATCGGCGAAACGCGAAATCACGCTCAAAGCAGCGCTTTGCGGAGAAAGCGACTCTTATGCTGTACATTATGTAAGATCACATTAAGCCAAAGCGGCGATAACACACACGCCTTGCTGTCACCTCGATCTCTCGACTGTCGGCCTACTTGCTAATCACCTTGTCGACCAGACTCATCGGATCTGGTGAGCTCAATTGCTGCAGAAGGGTGTATGAGCACATCCAACCTTCTACTGTATGGGCCAATGCTCTCAGCTTTGGTACGTGAGGCAGAGCCGATCACTTCATAGGTCCTACCGCCTGGATTCAGCCGGAGAACGAGAGTCGTGTGCGATGCCGGACAGTAGCAGAGAACATCTCCAGGTCAGGCACCTGGGCACGCAACACCGATCTCGTTGGCTGTGCTGAAGAATTTGATCGGTCGTGCTAGCATTCTGTAGTCCCAATCTCCCGGCGCCACCCGTCGAAGCTCGTACTCGATGGCCACTCTCGTTTCCTTAACAACCTGAAGACCAGAGATAGGGGTACCATGCTCAGCAGCAAATGAGTTTCGATAAGAACAGTCGGCGCATCGGTACACAGATTGGGAGTCCGTTTTGCCGTAAGGGTTCTGCTTGCCCTGATGAGAGGCTTGCCAACCTTGCCAAGCCTCGCAAAAGCCTTGTTGATCCACGACCAACGCCGGGTACTGTACTGTCGCTTCAATAGTCCCGAGCAAAACACCGGAATCCAGGAGATGAGGGATCATTATCTTGAACACAGGCTGCTGCTTCAGCAGTCTGCTGCAGCCCTCGGGCCAGGTAAGCCAAGTCATCCCGAAGCCTTTATTGCGAATAGGAAGCAAAAGTTGCGGACCAACTCGATGAGAGCCTGCAGTCATAATGTACTCTCTCAACTTCTTCTTCTTCTCCTGGAGAGCGTTCGTCCCGGACGTCAACAGAGATGAGACGACAAGGCGGGCGTCTTCCAATTCCAGCATCCTGCGAAGCATCTTCACGCATTGAAACGCCGGCAGATTCCTGTCCGGCCCACTCAAAGAGAGCAAAGCGTTAAGCAGGAGCTGCTCTCTCGTCAATGAGTAGTCTATCTTGAGCTCGCCGTAGCTGGCATTGTGCACACCGACAAGATCCACAAGGGCGAACAGGCGATCTCGTAAATCGGAGCACTGAGTCAGGCCGTGAGCTTGTATGACATGCCACAGAGTACGCCGTCGCAAACCGCCAGCACGACGCAAGCAATAATCCGCGCAAAGCACGGAGGCTCGGCTGCGGAGTACCTCGCTCTTCATCCGCTCATTGTATGGGACTCTGGTACCAAGCTTCGTATTGTCTACGCCCAAACTTGTGAAAAAGGTATGGACGGCCAGCCAATCCACGGAGATGGCCTCTTTCTGCGCGTGAGTAACGAGTATCGATGTATTTCGAGCAAGAAGCACCTCTTGGACCACCCATGTACGGCTCCAGTAACGGCTCCGTCCTATCGGCAGAACCGCCTGACAGAGAGAAGCTGCTGATTTGGTCCACTTCTGGATATCTCGCCAATGCTTCGGGTCTTGGCCGGCGTCGGATATGATATTTGGGCCGTACGTCACTGGTCACATTGTTAGTATGTCCAAGGTGACGACATTCGAAAGTAGTTCAGCTCACCATGAGTACCGTATTTGAACAGAACCATGATCCATTCCAGAGCCCTAGCAGTAAGCCTGGTCCTTGCAGACTCTGGGAGTCCTAGCCAGATGATAGTCAACTGCGCGTTACCGAAGATGCTGCCCATCGCTCGCACTTGATGATTGCGGTCGTTTACGTCAGTCTGGTCAATGCAGATAGCGTCGACCCAGAGCCAGACCTGGGACGAGACGATCTCACGAACTTGTCGTAGGAGACACTGTAGGTTCTCTGTGACCAGAAACGGTTTGGTATTTATCGATATAGTACGGCTAGCCTCGAGAGTACCCCAGGTATATGATAGTGCCGTGTATGAAGGGATGCTGTCGCCGTGAAATTCTTGCAACTCGTAGTCGACCTTGGAGGCTTGCAGAACGTTGCCATCCTTGTGTTTTCGAACAGGCTTGGGACGTATCAAACGCAGTACGGGCGGGGAGACCATTTGTGGATGGTGTAGCACGCTCGTAGTCGATGCGATGGTAACAGAAGCGTCGGGGCCGTGCAGGCCGGCTGGCAGTCTTGACAGGATTGTCGTTCCGACTTGGATTCGATAGCACATTACGTTGCCCCAATGTCTGCTCAGTGGCAATCGGCCGGTTCGATGATGCCAGAAGATCAGATAGTTCCTGGCGAGTAGTAGGAAGTCGCCAGGTGCCCGGATCTGGCGGTGACTTTCGCCGTTGCATAGAGTTCCCAGGACCCATAGCGAAGGGCAGGTGCGAGACTGGAGCAGAGAGCCGCAGAGAGCCAGCAACAAGGAAAATGTTCGCAAGGCTGAGCTGAGCTGACACTTAAATGCGAATGTGGCGCAGTGAGGCAGCTCAATCATCGGGCGGCAATCGAAGCTGCTGCCCCTGCTGCCCCTGCGTTGTTCATATGTACCTTTGGCAGATCCTCAACAGCGTGAGACAAACCAATATACATATGAGCGTGGTGGTAGGCTGAGCGTCGCACGTCTGTAAGGGAGGGCATGGCTTCGCCATAGGAGGTACAGCTCAGCCAGCCGGACAGGTCAAGTTTTGCTGTAGTACACCTGTCTGGTAACAGAACCATTCTCGTGTTATTGTCGTACTCCACCCACACGGCATTGCCGCCCCAGAGTTCAGCCAACTTTGCTCTTGCGCGCATAACTGTCCCCTCCTTTCCGTGAGGAAACAAGTCACATCTGCGCCAAGAGCGTTGATTAGGAATCAGATCTTCACCAACGTCGTATGCAAACGGAAGTTGGTACTTCGAACAAATGCTCAGCACGGACGACGGCCCTGTGGACAACTCACAACCTGACCAAGTATGGCTCGAGTATGCGTACACACACCGGCCTTCACCGTCTCCGCAATGATCACTTTCGCCGAATACACCACCAAGGAAGCCGGTGCCTTACCGCAAGGTCGCCCGCACCAGAGAAACAGCACGACCTACAATTCTCCCGCTCTCCAGCCCTCTGAAGGTATCTACAGGGGTCTATGCAGGGAGTTGATACGACATGCCGTCGTGGAGAAGGGTCATCAGTACGCAGGGTATCGACCAAATTCGTTCTCGTACATTCCTCTCCCTGAACATAGCTTCCAGGCCTACATGGGTCCTGGTGTTGCAATCCGCGTACATACGTACCGAGCTCATTACAGCCTCTTGTCCATATCATTCGCAGTGCAGACAAGTCGGATACGGTGATTGAGCTCCGCGCTGTACCCAGGGTCCCGCCTCTCTCTCCTTTCCTCCTCCTCGATGTCACTACTAATCTTAGTCCAGTTGTGTCGACTAGAGAGCAGATGATTACCCTTCCCATTGGTTCTATTGGAGGCTTCCCGCAGCTCTTAGTATTGCCGGCGGCCACAGTCCCCATACCAGCGGAGGAATTGCAGAGACCGAAGCGCTATGAGCGATCCTTGGAAGAGTTTGGTGCTCTGTGAAAGCCCGCGGGTCGCAGTGGGCATGAAGGCCACTTCTGGGCAACGCACGGCCTGCAGAGCGGGCCGTCTGATATCGTTACCGCCTAATGGAGGCTTATCTGGCATCGCAAGGCCCATCAACTGACTCAGCGATCTTGATATCTTAGAACTTATTGTTCGACGTGGGGAGTTAGTTCGTCTCCTCGCTCCAATCCGGCGCAATGCCGGATCTCGAGAGGACTCCTGGGCGGTCGTCGGTCCTTGAGTGGTGACGATGTAATTCAGCGGAGTTGGAGATAGTGGACTCCGCCGTTCGAGGGAGTCATCGTGGCCGTATCCGTAGCCCCGTGCCAGCTCTTGGCTGAGCGACACCCGTGAGCGAGTCGCGAGCGGACGGTGTCATTAGACGCTTTGCCACGCCGCCATGACTTGCGCTGTGTCACGCAAATCCTCGTGTACCCTCAAGTCTTCTTCTTTCCCTCTCTCACCTGCGCTCTAAGCGCCTCTACATACTCTCCCAAAAACCCCTGCTTAGACGTCTCACTCGCACTCCTCTGCTCAAAATCCTTCCAAGCCGCGTCCGCATTAACCTCATCAACCTTCGCCGCCTGCTCCTCAACCTTACTAACCCTCCCTCCCTGTCCAACCTTCCCACCAGCATGCCCCATAGCCCTAGAATCCAGGTTGACACCAGCGTTGCCACTGCCCCCATTCAAGCTCTTGCTCTCAACTTTCCCAACCTGGCCCTTCACCTCATCCAGGAAGTGCCCGAGGAAGCCTGATTCTCTGGGTCCATCGATTTTGGTGCCGCCTAGCTCATGAGGAGGTGTGCCGTGGCGTATGCGGTGGACGCTTTTGGCCACTTTCTCGACTGCGCGGTGGAAGGCGGGGGTGCGGAGGAGTTGTTGGACTAGGAAGGCTTCTATGAGGTGTTGCCAGGGTGCCATGGTCGCTATCCACTACTTGTTGTTTCAGCCCATCAAATGATGCAAAGCACAATAATGTAGCAACATGTGATGATGATGGATGAAGAGTCGATGATGGAAGTGGAAGGCACCACGATTCGCCGCTGACCAAGCCCTCGGTATCGATAGCCGCCGATTGCTCAAGTCATTGGTTGGAACAATCCCTGCGATCACGTTTTGGGCGCTTGTTTCAGATATCGCGAACCAATGCCGTCATTGAATTGTGGAAACACCAACATTTACCGACACAGCCTAGGCGCGGTTAAAGAGTGTGTAGAAACATTCACAACCTCTCATCCTCGGTGAAGGTAGGTGCGAAGACTTATTGTTTGTTGTTCTTATACTTCTTGGAAAGCGCAGCACGACAGCGGCCAGCACAGGAAACAACATCCTTTGACATAGCCACGAAGAAAGAGCGAACCGAAGGTGGGTTCACGAGAGCAAACAAATACAGCAACATCCAACCTTCCCAGCTGGCTCAATCTACATCCCGATCTCTGCTCAGACGCACCACAGCGATCACAACCAAAGTGCCTTCCCATCGAAACTTCAACGCCCACCGGGCTGCCGCATGCCGCACCTCACGCGACACATCTGCAACCTCCCGAGACACATCCACCATGGCGGAACCACCCAAGCCCACCGAACCATCCCCCGCCGACCTCTCGCAGCAGCTACCCGCTTTCCTCAAGCAGAGTAAGATGGATATCCACACCAAATTCGTCGACCTCGAATGGCAGCAACGCGACCGCCTGCTTCAAGGCTCCCAAGCCCCGACCTCTCCATCCGCACCAGTCTCCCAATGGTCCCGTCTGACCGGCGACTCAATAGCAGCCCGGAACCGCTACCTCAACGTCGAGCCCTTTGCTCAAAACCGCATCAAGTTAAAGGTAGCGAAGGGGGTGTCGGATTACATAAATGCTTCCCCGATTGTGCTTGGGAAGAGGCGGTACATTGCGACGCAAGGTCCGAAAGACACGAGCGTAAATCACTTTTACCGGATGGTGAAGGAGGAAGTGCAAGGGGAGAGGGCGGTGGTGGTTATGCTTACGCAGACGCATGAGGCGGGACGAGAGAAATGCTTTCAATATTACCCCTTGTCTGCGGAAGAAAGCCCGCTGGTTGTACCGCCTGATGAGGAGGAAGTTCCTGGAGTCCAAGGCGACAAATTCCAAGGCGAAGTTGCGCTGGAAGAAGTGAAAGCGGATACGCGAAGCCGATCCGAGATTAGGCGGCTGAGGTTACGGAGTACAAGGGAGATCAAGAAGGAAGTCAAGAAAGAATTCATGACGCAGCTCGGCGCCATCAGCACGAAAATGGAACCGGTGACGGAGGTAATAGCAGAGGAGAAAGAAATCCAACACCTCCTTTTCTCCGGCTGGCCCGATTTTCTGGTACCAGAAGGCGAGGACCGTGAAGCCCTCATCTCCCTGGTCCAACTCTCCGCCGCCCTCAACAATGCCACTTCAGCCTCCACAACCAACTCAATCTGGACAGACGGACCTGGTTCGATGGCTCACGACCTCTCCTCCACCGACCAAGATAACCCACGTATCGTCCACTGCTCCGCCGGCGTTGGGCGGAGCGGGACATTCATTGCGCTGGATTATCTGCTCAGCTTACTTTATGCTGGAGAATTGGACAACTTACCGAAGAATAGCGATCCGATAGCAGAGACGGTGGACTCGCTGAGGCAGCAGCGGATGATGATGGTGCAGGGGGAGGGGCAGTTCATCTTTTTGTATGAGGTCATGAAAGAGCAAGTTTTGGCTAGATTGATGGAGAGGAGGAAAGGGGATGGGGAGGGTGGTGGGGATGCTGTATTATCTGGGGATGGAGGTAGATGTTGGGATGGAGATGGGAATCGTGGAGTGGGAGGGGAGCATGCGGTTGGTGGCGCGGCGACTGGTGCGGCTACGCCGGCGCCCCGTGAGGTCATCGAGATAAGTGATTGAAAGAACTGCGATGATGCTGCTGTTATGAGGTACGATACGATGATATGAGGAATTGGGACGCAGTCTGGGCGGCTATGACTTTGCGGTGCATTTGATGCGTTTAGCATGCGCTTTATGGGAATGTACTTACCTGCTTTGCATAGCGTAGCGAAGCGAGCGATGTCTTAGCATGAAACACTGAATTCTAACTTAGAGGCACCTTCTCCCTCTTCCCTGGTTCCGCGTTGTAACAAGACTACTCTGGAGAATCCGGCCCAACACTCAACACGGGTTGCTGAAGGCCAGTCATCGTACTCGGGGTCCAGCAAACATGACCGTCGAGGAATGTCAGCTGCGACACCATGATGACCTCAAACATGGACAGAGCGGGCGATATGTCGCCGAACGACCGCGTTCGCCGCAACAGCGCCGCACGATGAGTTACTCAGCTGCTCACATCCTAATGCTCGCTCTGGCCCTCGCAGACAGTCGGTGCCTCGTCAGGCGGCCTCTTACATCAGAAAGTCTGTCGCATGCCCTATCGTTGAATTGCCAATAAGGCAAGTCGCTCTGCGGAATGTTGACGACGGATGGTTGGCCGTTTCAGTTGTTTCTCGTGCACCATGGATCACCACGCAGATCACCATGGGACCGCGAAAACGTCAGGACAGCGCACTGCGAAGGCATACATATCATGCGTATCTTTACCTCCGCTCAGAACTAGCAGAACTCTTCACATAGAACACACCAACAAGACTTGGCACAGATACGACAGCACGTGCCTCACGGGCAGCACATACCTCACGTATGGCTGCCGAGCAGCGCAGCGCAGTAGACCTTACCACTGTCGACTCCAGCAACGGCACACCACAGATTCCTGCCTTCCATGTCCATGGCCTACGGACACCGCGGCACTGGACCTTCAGCGTCTTCGACAGCAATAAGACAATATACGCTTCATACAGAGGACGTGACCGCTTCAACGTCTACCTGAAGTTACCATATGAGCGGATTCCGGAACGGATTCTGCGTAGGAGCTTTTGTGCGCAGGACCAGATGTGGCTTGATTCACACGTGTACGACGTCCCAAATTCTGAGGCTGTCGATGGACTTGCTGCCGACGACCCTGCCGACGATGGTGACGATGAAATCGGTGAAATGGGACAAGCGGCAGAAGCCCAGGAGCGGCCGCATACTAGCAAACTATGTGAGGATCTAGCGAGACAACATCGCTACAGAGTCTCGCAGACCTATATCCAGACGGAGTCTGGGCCGATATCCTGGCATGGAGTTGCCACAACGAGCCAGGGACCGCATCGGACGGCGGATCTAGGGTACTACAGTGGCGATGATATTCCTCCTTTTCGCAAGCGGAAGTCTGTTCGTGATTTGCGGCAGAGTCGGCCGAAGAGAGAGAAAGCGGAGAACGTCGAGGACGGAGGCGAAGGGGATGTTGGTGGTGATTTTATGGATACTGGCGCTTGATGGAGCGGGAGTTGAGGGCTCCCTTGGAAGGAGATGTCAGCAATAACACCGTTCTGTAGGGTTAGTAGAGCTCTTAGTGAACGGTTCACATAATGTTGGATTCTGTCGTAGCGACCTTTACGGTTGCGATCGAGGCGAAACTTGGTAAGCGACTGCCAGTTGGCATGCACGCCTGCAAATGCACTTTCCTACGGGTCTCAAGAGCTCTTGCAATACCGCGACCAAAATTGAGTCTTGAGACCCGTGGTGTGTGCCACTCCGAGAAGTTCTTCAACCACAGTTCGATACTACCCAGCACCTTGGTACCTGTTTGAAGACAGTAGAGTCTATTGCTAAAATGCTCTCGTCCGAGCGTATACAAATATCATGCCCTTCGATGGACCTAGCCCTCCAAGTACACCAGTCCGAACGGAGTGACTCCACCGGGTCAAACATACAAGTAACGCCACGCACGATGGAAGCACGAATGGACTCCGTCAGGCCGACATACCAATCACCTTCTCCGCAACGATACTGTCAATCGCCACCGCCTAGGAGGTCGGCAAGGCAGACTGTGCCTAATCGCAGGTATACGTCAAAGGAGAGCGACGGCACGATCAGTAAAGACTCGAGCCCAGAAGCTGTTGCTGCATGCCCAACAAGACCAACTGCGGTCAACAGGCGCACAAAGACTCCAGTGATACGACCCAAGACAGTCCCCGTCGCTGCTATCGCAGCCAGCGACAGCGACGGCACCATCAGCAATGACTCAGGCCTGGAAGCTGTTGTTGCATCTTTGAAAAGACCAACTGCGGCCAACAAGCCCACAAAGACTCCAGAGATACAACCCAAGATCGTCCCCATCCCAGCTATCGCGGCCAGCAATGCGACGCCAGCAGCATATCAACCAAGGCCGCCAGGCTGGCGAAAGCGCAGAATGGGTGTCTTCCAGACCTGGGACTCCGTAGTGAAGAAAGACGAGGAGATACTCGAGAAGTGCGCCGAAGAACGCGCACAGAGGCTCAAGCGGCAGAAGCTCGAAGAAGAAACGGCGCAGCCGCAGCCGGAGCAGGCTTCCGATCGCAGCTACGACGAGCAGTTTGCGGGCAATACTCTTCGTTGGCCGAAGGAGCATCCGGAAATGAAGGTTGGTGTGACGTACTTCGGTCCTCCTGCAGGATGGTCAGAGGAGTATGGGAAGCGCGCTGATGCCGCGAGGGGAGAAGCCAACGCCCGTGGGGTCAAAGGGTTGGAGAATTTCTTGCGTGCTGTGCATAAACAAGCATAAAGGATTGGTATTGGTTTGAGTATGCAGAGGGGCCGCTGAGATTATTGGAGTATGTCACGCTGGAGGGGATTACCAGGATGACAGAATTCGATTGGATAGCTGCGCGATTGATGAGGCTGGCCGCTAGGCCTATATAGACCGAGCAAGAACAATTGAAAGGCCTCATGGCCGATTCCTGTTCTTCAAACTTACAACTGCAACGTGCTGTCGTATTGCTTACCGGTGCTGTATCGGTAAGACGCATTCCGGGAATGTGCTTTTGACTTTCCAACAACACCGCTAGCGTCGCAGATTGCTGTGGTCCCATGGTCACCTGTTTGAGGCGGGAAGTATTGGGGGCGTAGGGGCCATAACGTCTCAGAGGAAGCTATATCAGTGGAACTCGTTCTTCTCAGCATTGACATCGTTTTCCAGGAAGATCTCGATCTTGTTCGTCATTTTGTACCCAATGTCCTTGCAGAAGACGCACGCTGCTCAAGATCAGCACACTGTCGGTCAATGAACACCGATATATGAGCTTACAAATGATGCCAACAATGCCGAACGACAACGAAGACAGCGCCGTAGTCCGTAGGCCGATCACATAGCACTGCTGGTAAGCAGCACCCGCTGCCGTGACCATGTTGGTGCTCGCTCCCGGTATCTTCGCAAGCGCAGTGGCACCTAGCGGTAATGCTTGGAGGATAGCAAGCGCTGTCTGAGGCGTCGCACCAGCAGCCTCCGCCGCCGGCAGCACAAGCTTGACCGCATGCGATTCGACGGTATTGCTCAAGATGGGGGTGTAAACGCTGATCGCCACAGCGCCACCGGCAAAGCGTGCCACACCTGCGAGACCGCCGGAGATGCCAAGTTCGGTCTGATCCACGCCGAACTGGATGAAAGCGATGCTGAGGTACTGGGCCCATCCGAAGCCTGTCTCAGCCAAAAAGACGAAAGCCATCATCATGCCCTTGCGCTCAGGTGTACCGAGGGCCAGGAGTGCGCCGAAGATGACCATGACTGTTACGCTGCCGGTCAGAGTCCAGCGCCAGTGACCTATCTTGGACCCGAACGTAGTCAGAAGAACTGCACCAAAGACCAGGCCTAGGTTCTGTGGCAAAGTAAGGACGGTCGCATATCGGAAGCTGGTCTCTGCTGTGGTAAACAAGACCGAGATCTGAGTAGGGTAAATCACATTGATGGCATAGTAGAACATGGTGACTACGAAGTCAGCCACAAAAGGTGCGGTTAGCTCTCGACCGTTACCTCTCGTGAAGACGTGGGTTGGCGTGAGCGGTTGTTTCAGTGGCGCAAAAGTCTCGTAGAGCGCAAAAATGACCAGGAGTCCGAAGCCGGTGACGAGCGTCCCGATTACTCTTGGGTCGCTTGAGGGCAGTGTGGTAGTGTATACGATGCCGGTCAAGATGAGTGCTGCCGAAGCGATGAAGAGCAGAGCCCCAACGTAGTCCAACTCACGCATCGCTTTGTCGAACGGTAGACCACGAGGATGCTTCGGCGGCTATGACCACAGATCAGCGGGTGTCGGCAAGAGACATAGCATATGATGCCAGAGAGACTTACGAAGTAGAAGAAGAACAGGGCCCAGAATGAGAAGAAGACAGCTATAGCTGGAGCATAAAACAGCCACCGCCATGAATCGCCGTGTGCAGCTGCAAAGCGTCCTGCCACTGGACCTACAACAACCGAGAAGTAGACACCGATATCCGCCAGCACGATAGCAGAATGCCGCCACTTGTTCGGAAGCAGCTCAGGGAGCGCAAACGCGGCAAGCTGCGCATTCCCTCCGCCAAAGCCGATCAGTGCGAAGGCTGCAATCGCAGCGCTGTTACTCTTCGCTGTGCCGCCAACGGTGAAGCCGACGAAGAGAATGACATTGCCGCCGATGATGAACCATCGCCGCCCGAAGAGATCGCTATTGGCGCCGCAAACCATGAAGGCTATTGTCACAGCATAGTGTAGACCGATATGTAGAAAGCTGCTTTCGAGGCATCTCCGAGCTGGGTCGCAATGACCGTTTGAGCCGCAGAGCCAGATGGTACAATCCAGAAGGAGATACCGTAGGATAGCGCTAGGATCCAGACAACACACCATGTCTTCCAGGTAACGACATACTCTTCGTCGCTTTGCGGGAGATAGCCTGTTGTGTTTTCTTGATCGTTGGCAGAGCTGACTTTTCCGTCAGCCGGGATGTCGCTCTCCGATTGCTGGATGTGCGGCTTCTCGTCTTCGACCGCCATCGCTTTAGTGCCGATTCGGTGCTACAGAGAGCTGCGTTCTGTCTATGCGGGTTCGGGGCCAACTACGTCAGCATCGCAAGAGTGGATGGGGGCCACACTCATATACAGCTCATCATGCACGAATCATTGAGCACTCTGTCGTATACATGCAATTACCGAGCGTGGCGAGCCTACATGCGGTAGTCTTCTCTCGCTTGCATGTGTGAACACGGTACAGTGAGATGAGACATGACTGCACCGTCTCACACAAGGTGCCGGGCCTCGACCAATGAAGCAGTGTCATGAGCCGAATATGTGCGCTAGATCTGATGCCCATGGGGTGCGTTGCTAAGCTGCTAGTAAGACATGGGGAGCTGCATGCTTAGTCCGCCCTGTCCGGTAGATGTTTCCGGTTGCCGAAGCGCCTCACTGTCTATGTCAGCCTGCTATACAAAGTACATGCTGCGAAATGTCTCCACGGTCATCTCGCGTATTACGATGTTGATGCTTATACTGGTAAAATGACTGCCGGCAACGCCGTCGGGAAGACCAGGTCGGATAGTGTAGCGTGCGAGAAGTGACTGGGCCGCCGTAATCAAGTCAGCTCCTCAGCTTGGTCCGCGACATGGTCAGCTACAGGTGCGAACCAGGTATCGCTGCTAATGTTGATGCGTGGAGGCACAGTTCTGCGTGACTACTTGTTTAGTCGAGGTGAAAGCGTTTCTTCGAGTGCGCAGCTCGGCCGAGACGTTGCCAAGTCTTGCGTCCGAAATCGAAAGCTCTGGAACAGCCCCTTGCTGGAGCAATTTGGCAGAGGGTGGCAATCTCGAAGACCAGAACGCCTTGCGGAAGATCTCTTGTAGGTTCAAGGCCTATTGTACATGCCGGAGATGTCATACATCTCCATCGACCGCGTCCCTCAAGTGCTCTCCCACTCGATACTGAGGCTAGTGGAGTGGCTGCTAGAAGTATACACCGTCGCCTGCGTACTCCCACTCGGCACACTGTCCGCGTAGAATGTCTCCTCGCCGCTGTACACAAGCTTACTCCCATCCGCCGAGAAAGTCGAAGCACTCGAGACGCCCGATCCGCAGCTCAGAGCACCGCTCACAACAGCGCACTTCCCTTTACTGCTCGAGAGGGTGAAGCTATCGCCCGAAGCGGTGGCGGTGAAAGTAGCGCAGGTACCGGAGACGTACCATTTTCCTGCTGAGATGATACAGCCGGTTTGCGAGCCGCCAGTGATGACGTTCAGGGTGCCTTTACCGCTGAATGCTCCGCCGGTGGAGGTAGCGGTCGGTGCCGAGCCTGTAGATGTCGATGTCTTTGTTGGAGAGGTGCCGGTCGTCGTAGATGTGGAGCCCCCGGAGCTCTTGGGTAGGTACTTGATACCCGTGCTCGGGCACGTACTCTTACTCCCCACCAAGTCCGCTGGCTCGAAAGTACCTGTCTGGACTGAGCCCTCAACGTTGAAGAAGTACCAGATCTCGCTCAATGTGCTTCCGGAGCACCCAAGGTAGACGGACTTCCCATCCCGATTCGCCCCGAGTGCACTCTGGATCGCCGCGCTCGTGTAGGTAGCAGAGCTGCTAGGCACAATCCCGGCATCGCTCAACCACTCATAACTTGGCAAGCTTTTGAACAGATTCACCGTCCTGTTGAAGAAATCGGGCACCTCCTCCGTAGGTTGGTAGTCGGTGTAGCATTTTGTGTCTAGAGTGGAGATACAGGTGCCGTGCTTGCCCCATTCGTGCTCCCAGAAGGATTCCGCGGTACCTGAGTCGGAGACCCAGTAGGTTTGCATGTAGCTGAGCAAGTCATCGGCGCCGAAGGCTTGCAAGATTTGGGTGATGTTCGTGTAGGCGCGGGAGTCGTCGCAGTTGCTGTCGTAGGTACCGTCGCAGTTGTCGGGCTATGATGATGTTAGTGATTGTTATGGCTTGCGGTTGCTTGCAACCGGCGTGGTGGTATGTCTCACTCACCCAGAGACCATGGATGGTCCAGCTATCCGATGGTCCGCTCACGGGGTCAGTGTCCCAGAACTGTGTCTGGAGTAGCGAGCCTCCTGGTGCATTGAAGCAGCAGAGGTTCGACACAGCCGACGTGTTGTGGCAAGATAATTGCGTATCCGTGCATGTCGCCGACGCACCGATGTCATAGCTAAGTGCTCTCGACACAGGACTGTTCAGTCCAAAGACATGTTGAGCGCTCCCAAGCGCCGAGAGCGCGAAGCCAGAAAGAGATCGAACAGAAGGCATGTTGTCTGACGAGAAGATGCTGGACCAGCCGGCCTCGCCATTGAGACGGGCATGAGCTGCGTTTTGTAGGGTCTCGTAACGCGCCATAGCTGGTAATACCGTAGCCTCGTTACTTCGGAGGGTCCGAACTAATGCAGGTCCACAGCTTCGTATCCTGGATTTCTGGAGGAGGAAGGTGGTAGCAAACAGTATTAAAGATACGGATCTGCGAGTCTGAGGATGACGCTCAGCCAGTCGAGCTCATGTGGCCAAGAAGTCAAGGCATGCTTGAAGCTGTTTCAGGTTGCTCGTCCGAACGGAGGTCGCCTGCTAGGAGAGCGTGTCGTTGGAACGTGGTGTTTGTGATTGGCTGCAAGGGGAGATATGCATGTGATTGAAGGGAGGGATCATCCGCGCCGATGCGGCAGGATGCGTGGGGGTGTTGTGAGTGGCTGGTTCCGATTTCCGAGGTTATCGCAAGACCCCATGCTTGCGACGCGATGTCAGTCGTCGAGATGATCATACTACCATGCTCTTATCGGCGGCCCCTCGAGCAGCTAGCCGTCATGGCCTCGCAGGAGCAAGAGCAGGACAACGGCTGAGAGGTAGAAGTGTGCGTTACAGCTCGTTGCAATCCAGTATCAAGATCAGCAGCGTACCGGCACCGCATGCTGGGAGCATTGCTGTCATCTCGTTGAACAGACCGAAGGCTCGCAATGCTCTCTCACGATCGCTTTTGTCGGAGCTGAGCGGAGTGATAGATGGACTGCACAGAGAGGGCGGGAAGGGAAGCACAAGAGCGCTGATACTGGCGAGTGAAAGCGACGATGCCTTTTGCGCGGGTGCGGACTTGAAGGAGAGGTTGACTATGTCGCCAGAGGAGTATGCCTTCTACACTTTCTCGACGTACTGTACATAGGTCCAACAAGCTAATGCGTCACGAAGCGTGGAAGCCTTCCTCAAACAACTCCGCAGCACCTTCACCCGTCTCTCCACCCTCCCCATCCCCACCATCTCCGCTATCAGCAGCACAGCTTTCGGCGGCGGACTGGAGTTAGGACTATGTACCAACTTCCGCGTCCTAGCCTCGACCGCTACCGTAGGCTTGCCTGAGACTCGTCTCGCCATCGTGCCAGGCGCAGGAGGGACATTTCGTCTCCCAAAGCTCATCGGTGAAGCACGCGCGCGCGATCTCATCTTGACGGGCAGGCGAGTATCTGGACCCGAAGCGTACTTCCTTGGGATGTGCGACAGACTTGTGGAGGTCACTGAGGAGCAACACAAGACGCCGGGTGTTGCGAGGGGGATGGTGATGGCGCAGGCGGTGGATATGGCGAATACCATTTGTGAAGGTGGACCGGTGGCGATTCGGGCGGCGATGCAAGCGCTGGATAATTGGAAGCTTGGTGAGAGGGCTGAGAATGCGGCGTATGATATGGTGATTCCGACTGAAGACCGCACGGAGGCGTTGAAAGCGTTTGGGGAGAAGAGGAAGCCTACTTTTAAGGGGCGGTAGAATGTACAGGATCACTCATGCTTGTACAGGTACAGCACCCATCAAACTCACGATACCGCAAGAACATTGAAGTGTGCAACCGAAACATTCAATATCTGCTCCTTCCTCACACGGTCACAATGCCGCGTCCGAGAAGGGAAGCTGTGAGAATGACGAGACTTCACTTACATTATGACGTCGCTTGCGCGTTGCCTATACAACGGAGTCACAAGCTTACGCACGCTTTGCAACAACCTCACATTGTTTTCACTTTCGACTATAAAGACTTGCTGACATCCACATCCACCTTCGAGGCAGAACCAGAACCACTTGCATCAAGAGTTAGAAACATCAACATCACCACTTTCCTACTCCATCACGCAAGTGCCTCGCAACTCGCAACTCGCAACCTGCAAGCCGGCATACGCAGTGAGGCAAACTTCGTCAAGAACTGCTCTACCATCAAACAAGCCTCTTTTCCACTACACCGCGCAAGCCAAGATGTCTTCCAGCCCATCTTCCACCTCCAGCCCGGGCAACCAGAAGGAGCAGCGTTCCTCCGCGCCACGCAAGTCCGCCCTCACGACCACCAAGACCACAGCCAGCTCGGCTACGCTGGGCAACTGGCGTGATGCGGACGGCCTTCGTCAGGCACCCGGCACCAGCACTCCAGCGCAGAAGCCTACAACCCCGCAAGCCAAGACGAGCGCGCCAGCATTCTCACCAGCCAACGGCAACGTCTCCGGCAGCACACCCGCCAACCCGTTCGCCACTCCGCCTGGCAACCCAGCCTTCGGAACGAGCGCGGCTTTCGAGAAAGGGAGGCTCGCCGCACTCGCGTCCGGTGGCAAAGGCCTGCCGCAGCCCATCTCGGCGGGCACCAAACCCACGACGCCCACGAACAGCGCCGGCTTCCCCAAGAAGACCTTCGTCACCCCGACCACTCCAGCATCCAGCAGCAAGAAAGCCGTCCAAACGTCCACCTCAAGCGCCCTCACCGCTCAGCCATCATCCAGTCAGCAAGTCGCTCCCATGGCCCGGACAATGTCCCTCGCCCAATTCTCCCACGCCCGCAACACCCGCCTCGCAGCCATGAAAGAAGGCGACCGCATCACCGCTCAGGTCATGTCCGACATGCAGCGCACCTGCACCGACCAAGAGGACCTGGCTTACATCAATCATGTTTGCCAAGGCATTTCTACGGTTGTGAACCACTTCATGTATGATGTGGATCCTCCGGCGCCTAGGGCGGCGATTGAGTTGGCGTTGAAAACTGTTTCTGAGCAGTGGACTGAGAAGTGTCGGAAGGCGAACCCGAATTTTGACAAGGAGTTTGCGGAGATGGAGGAGGAGGCGCAGAGGAAGATTCAAGCGGCGGAGTTGAGAGCCAAGATGGAGAGGACTAGGGGGTGGGTTGCGGGAACTGTGCCTGTGGCGGAGAAGAGCGGCGGTGGAGGTGGCGAGACGAACGCGATTGAGGAGGGTCCGGCGAAGGCGAAGAAGACTGGGGCAAAGGGTAAGTTACTGGCGTAGTAGCATGTGATGTGATGGTAAGCTGACTCATGTCACAGATGCGGTCGACGTGGCTGCCGAGGAGGAGGATGCGATGGATGTCGACTCGTCGTAAGCTGCCTTCAAGGGCTACTAACAAGCGCATGACGGCGACGACGAGATCCACGATCACGACCACGACGACCGCGACGATCACGAGCCGCACGAACGACTAGCACGAGGGAAGGGACTGAGCGTACACTGTCACAGCAGGCAGGCGATGCATGAGGCTCTTGGAATTGCATACATGAGCCGGCATGCGGTCGGCTAGGCCAGGCTAGCAAGTACGAATTGTCTTTTCACGAGCCTACCAGATCCACACATACCTCCACCCCGCTGTCTCATCTTTCATACGGCTCTTCTACTAGCCGCATGCCTACGTGCTCGCCCTGCTGGCAAAGACCCGCATATGCTGGCCACGTATCACATTCGCATGCCTCACAGTTATGAGGCTATGCTTAGCACAGTATATAGTCATACCGTATGTTCATTTCCCGGCTCTACTCATAAAAAGCTATTGCGAAGCATACCTACCGAGATGATGGATACACAGCGACCTTCGAAGGCTTGCCTCAAAAGGCATGACAGCCACAACCCCAAGGCCGCCTCTGCAGCCAACGAAAGCGATTCCCTCGATGACTTCATCACCTGCATTGCTAAGCTCATGGTCTCAGACTATGACATGTGTACTGGCACTGTACGAATTCCATCATCCCTTTGCAGCCTGCACCAGACGTTCACTGACAGACACTGCGAAGGGAGCTCTCAAGAAAGCCGCCACCCCAGAAGAGCTCCATCTATCACACAAGATAGATGACGAGGTCGTGGGAATGATCCTCGCTATCGAGACAGCGAGGAGATATGGGAATTTGGCGGAGCGCAAAGGCCTGCCGACGATGAAGAAGCTGGTGACTGATAGGTACACGGAGATGATGCTTTAGAGTTATGGTGCTGGAGCGATCACATGTAAGGCGGAGAAAAACTTGTTCGGTTGTGCGGGATCATGTTGGCGTGACCATGTGTCAAGATAGGGAGTAAGGTGATTGTACCGGCGGCTGGATCTGTTGCATCTGAAGTGTTACTGTGTTGTGAGAGTATGGGTGGGTAGCTGGCAGTAGTGAATGCAGAGCTGCTTGAACGGAGAAGAAGCATTCACTTGACAACGATCACATGCAGCGGCTAGTGCCGGAGCCAACACTTACTACTGCATCACATTCATCCACATTATATGCTTTTTGTTCCACTGATGGACAAGCAGCGCACCGTCTGCCAACAACTCCAACACTTAGAACAAGACCACCTCGACCGCAGCAACGACCCAGTGATGGCGAACGGAGAAGACGAGTTGACCAGTGGCGAGCGAAAGAGGAAGATGTGTAGGGAGTTGGCGATGTTCTTCAAGGCTCAGGCAATCATGGAGGGCTTCTTGGTAAGCGACTTGAACATCGGATCGCATCATGCCTGCTGACAACAGTGCCCAGACCGACACAAGCTCCCTCGACTTTCCTCCCGAGTACCATCACGCTGCAGAGGTGTTGCGAGACAACGGAGACACTAAGAAGACCGAGGAAGCTGTCAAGAAGATGGAACGGAGCCGAGAGCAGAGGGACATCGTCATGCTTGCGAGGAAGGATGCGAGGAAGTTGACTCTGAAGGAGATTGCGGATGGCAAGGTTGCGTAGCATCGTGCGAGATCACTCGAGGTATGGGAAGCAAGATAGATCGCGAGTCGGCTACGAGGATATGTCTAAAGGCATATGAGCATCGTACCGCATATGACAGCTAGCCCAGCATGGAGCCTTTCCAGGCGTTGAGAGAAGTGGAGATAAAATCATTACTGTCAAGCCTACTTCGTTGCCCATTGCATTGCGCCGCGCTATCTGCTACCACTGCTACCCTGCGTTCATTTTGTTTGTCTCTGTAAGATTGTCTTCTACACAATCAACACATCTGGAGGGTTCTGCGCCGCCATACCGTCGTGGATCGAAGCCCTGAACCACGCCGCAAGCTGCTGTAGAACATTTTCGGCCGCCGTGTCATAGCCCCTCCTGCGCAGCACGATCTTCCTCAGGTTTCTCAGCGTACGCATGCGATCAAGCTGGTACTGGGCGCGCACCTGCTGCACAGTCTTCGCGCCATGTGTCTGATCGATGAGCTCCGCCCACACCCACTCCATAGTCACCACCTGCAGGTTCTTACACTCCAGCATCAACTCGACGTCGTTGTTGACAGCGTAGACCTGGTGCTTAAAGCGTGAGAAGTACGGGGACTCGATCTGCTTCAGGGCATCGAAGCCGTTGACGTAGTTGGCGGAGATCGGTGAGAGGTCAATGCCGGCCAGCCACTTCCGGTACTGGGCGTTGCCGGGTCCGCTGTGAACGCTAAAGGTGGTGTTCTCAATAAGCGTGATGATGACTTCCAGGCGCAGCTTCTTGTTGACATAAGTGATCCTGGGCAAAAGCATGCCGGTCCGTGGGCCGTAGCGGCCACCTAAGAAGACGGGAAGATAGTCTTTCTCAACGAGGTAGCTGAGGATGTGGCGGCGGACCTCCGTAGGAAGCTCTGTGATCTTGAAGTCGTTTCTCTCATCGATGCGCTTCTGGATCTTGGCGTACACTTCGGTCATCCACCTATCGTTGTCGTCCTTGAAAATCTAGCAAAGTAACAGTCAGCACTGAGGATCGATACTACCTGAACGCCTTCCAGCTCCGCAATCTTCTCAGACACACGCTTCTTCTCGCCGGCCTGTACGACCTGGTTATCTGTTAGCAGCTGTCGGTTTGAGCGCTGATCAGAGTCGAGTACCTTAACGCCCATCAGCTCTGCAGTCTCCTTTGACGCCCACTTCTTCTCGTCGATGTGTACGACCTGTCTCTGTGTTAGTAGCCATCATTTGAGTGCTGACTGGGAATCGAATACCTCGAAGCCCTTCAGCCTTGCAATCCTCTCTGACACCCATTCCTTCTCGCCAATCTGTACGACCTGCTCAATTGTCAGCAGGCGTCAGCTAAACGCTGATTGGAACCGTTGGAACCGAGTACCTTCTCGCCATTCGCCTGGCGGCAGACGTGAGCCCAGCTGAAGCCACTCATGTCGATGAAATTTGGGTTGACGTCGGTACCGTTGGAAGAAGGCATGCTAACCCGAGACTGAAGAGGCACACTGATTGGGAAGCTTGAGTAGTAGCTCAAGGACTCGTACGTTTCGTTGTTGACCGAGAACCTATTTGAGGGAAAGTTTTGACTTGGTTCCCTGGAAACTGCAAAGGGAGCTGTGGGATGATATAGTTAGATAGTAGATCAAGCGGCCGAGCAGCTTAGAAAAAGGAAGGTCGGGGGCTCCAGCAGGGCAGACATCGTGCATTCATTCGCGTGGCTCTTCAGTAAATGTGAGCAGTTAGTGGGCCGGACATAGGGACTTCCCGATGCCAAAGGATGTAGTCCGATCCGAGAGTGAATATGTACCAGTGCGTGATAGTGGCTGACTTGCGCCATGACAGGATACGAGAGGCACGCGGATTGGTGTAAATACCGTAGCATCCCAGAGACCCAAGGTGGAAACAGAGCATATCCATACCGAGCAAGCACGTAGTGTTTGCTGGGCCAGATTGTGCAGCAAGAGGAGCTGTACGATCTACTGGTCGTGTTTGCTCATGGTGCCACAAACAAAGACATGCATATTGCCTGTGGGCCAGTGCGAGGAATGAGCTTGATCGCTACTTCAGTCCAGGTAGACTTTCGAGCGGCCCGGTTGTATCATCGGAGTTTAGATGCAATCCAGACGGCTGTGCTCTGCATATGAGTAGGCTGCCAGGTTGTCCGAATGTGTCTTTGTGTGACCCCAACTGCCAGCTACCACGCGCGGATCGGAGATCTAAACGACGCTCAACTTGCCGTCCTCATTTATTTGAAAGAAGTCCGAGGCTACACTGGTCTGGACTGTGCGCTGGCGTGTCGTAAACTCGATCTAGTCACCGGTACATTTGATGAGCCGCCTAGTGACAGAGGCCTTGAGATGAGTGAGCGTCCACCTAGACTTGAGACTTAGAAATCGGAGTCCTTGACAGGACATCCATAGTGGTTGCCCGCATCTCTTCGACCAGATGCCGCACGATCTACTCTCCTACCTATCTCTTGCGCTCATGGTAAAGATCTTTAACCTCCACAAGCTAATACTGCAACCCGAAGGTCGCTGATAGCCAGACCATTCTTCCGAGTGCTTGATCTCCATACATGTATGCACTGTGGTTGCTACTTCGGCCAAGGAGGAGTGTGCCTGTAAATTGCTCGGTGTGATTGGGATTGGGAATACTCTGTCAGGCACTTCGCCGTTCTGGCGACGGTCAGACCTGTCCTGTAGGATATGGGGAAGACGCAGAGGCTTACGCCGATAAGTACTTCGTCGGGAATTGGGATGCAATAATGCGGGAGCCTGAAGGAGCACAGAGAGAAGACAGAAGAGGACCGTCAAGCGAGGCCCTCACTTCGCTTCGCACCATGGCTGCTGACATAATGATACACGCTGGACCCACTTAATTCTTAGCGCGTCTGGCGCTGAAGACCTTTCCACTTCCCATCTCTACGACACATGTCGCTGCTAGTAGTGGTAACCATTGTGCTCACGCGGCCCACGCAGTACAAAAGCACCTTCAGTGATGTCGGGTTGGGCTCGTGCTTGCAGGGGCCCATCGACTCGCCGAACGTCGGGTGAAGTTGCTTCACCGGTGGCGCAGCCCGTCGGGGAGCTGCAGGAGGCTGAGACTAGCTCTGTAGTGCTATCGCAGCCTTTTCAATGCTTCTCATGGTGAGTACAGCTCCTTGTCGTCAACACTAAGGACATCGTAGCCAGTCGTACGTCCAGGAAGCATGTCAAGACGGCATGAGGTTGCTGAACGCGGACACTCTGGAGCTGGAAGACTTCCTAGAGAATGAAGTACCGCCTTATGCGATACTGTCGCACACCTGGACTAAAGATGAAGTCTCATACCAGGATATGCAGAATGTCCGCAAGGCCAGGAAACGGGCCGCTTTTGAGAAAATCCAGTATACGCTGAAGCAAGCCAAAGTGGATGGGCTGGAATGGGCCTGGATCGATACATGTTGCATCGACAAGAGCAGCAGCGCGGAGCTTCAACAGGCTATCAACTCGATGTACAGGTGGTATTCGCAGGCTCAAGTATGCTACGCCTACCTCGCGGACTTTCCAGAGCAGCAAGGACACTCTGTACGCAAGCTCGCAGATATACCACCAGCCGAGCTCACAACGAGCCGGTGGTTCCGGCGTGGCTGGACACTGCAGGAACTCATAGCACCGAAGAGTGTGAGGTTCTACACGGCTGACTGGAAGTTCTTCGGCGATAAGACGAGCCATTCTCACTTCATCTC
Organism: Neocatenulostroma microsporum; assembly: GCA_022814695.1. Taxonomy (NCBI): domain Eukaryota; kingdom Fungi; phylum Ascomycota; class Dothideomycetes; order Mycosphaerellales; family Teratosphaeriaceae; genus Neocatenulostroma; species Neocatenulostroma microsporum. The sequence goes on from JAKLLW010000028.1 coordinate 25,279, forward strand.
GAGCGCCACGAACATAGACATCGCTATTCTGCGGAATAAGAGGACACCGTTCAGTGTGAGCGTTGCAAAGCGTATGTCTTGGGCGGCGAACAGAGCCACTTCACGTCTCGAGGATCAAGCCTACTGCTTACTGGGTCTCTTCGGAGTTAGCATACCAATGCTGTACGGCGAAGGTTCCCAAGCGTTCATCAGACTGCAGGAAGAGATCATCAGGATCTCGAATGACCAGTCCATCTTTGCTTGGGGGATTGGCTCGGGTGGATGCGGCGGCTCACTATTTGCACCCTCTCCCGCGGCGTTCGCGGCCAGCAACCGAATCGTTTCTTGGGGACGATCAGGCCAGTATGAGATGACGAATCGAGGTCTCCGTACTGAGCTTCCTCTTATGCGAACTGGGTCGTTCTTGGACTCAAGCCGCAGCGAGGAAGAGTATCTAGGCGTTCTAAACTGCCACTACGAGGATGACTATCAGAGTACGTTGGCTCTTCGGCTGCGGAGAATCAACGTGGAAAGCAGCGAAGAGTATGCTCTATCCAGCAATGGATCCCGCGTAGCCTATGTCGATAATTCTCATGACGGCGTTGTTAGCTCTGCTTCCGGCAGCGCTGACGACGATCAGCGCACTGCCACCAAAATGCGTATCTCCGACAGGCTCGCCTTCTTGGAGATTAGCACGCTCGACTCTACAGCCAACACCTTGATATATATTGCACGATCCCACGAATCGACACCGTCTGAGCCAAAGTTCTGGTTCCGGCTTCAGCACACTGGCTACAACGGTACGGAAAAGGTCAGGGTCGACGATCGCTACCCGGGCCACGCCTGGAGCTCTGGGACAAGCATAATGCATATTGACGACGCAGCAGATGATGACATAGCGGCAGGTGCAGTGTTGCTTAAGAGCACATTTTCAGGGCGGCAAGCCATACTATTGTTCTCCTACGATGGAGTAACGGAACACGATGACCTGGGCCCAGAGCAGATCTTCCTCCCAGCTTTCCGGACCATACCATCGCTGCAAGCTCGCGCCATGCCACCGGCTGAATATCCTAAGGCCCTGTCTTTCAAGCAACACTTGAAGCAATTGCGGGTATCTGGAGGGTGCGAACATCATCTCGGGCTCTGCAAGAACTTCACAGACGACGGGCGTTGTGCTGCGACGGCTACGTCTCAGCGTCTCGCTTGGACGACCGATACGGGTATCGAAGAGCTGGATGCAACGATCTCGGAGGCGAGCGTTATGGGCCAGGAGTTGGTCATCATTGACGCACATATGCGGTGTCTTCCATTCGAACTCGACTCGCGGCCTATAGCAGCCGAGCTTGTGAGCCACGACATTGAGCAGGCGATGTTGGCTTTCCGGGCACAATGGGAATATCAGGCTCTATCGCAGTATCCTTTGCGAGCTTATTTTGATGCCTGGAAGATCAACGTGCAGTTCGGAGAAGCTGCGCGCAGCACGATTGTTCGAGACGATGATCTCGCAGCAGCAGTCGCCATGACGGATACCGTCACACTCATACCAGGTTTGTATGAGATCCCGGGCACATCTGATTTGTACGAGCGCTCAATTAGCCCACAAAGCTCTAAGGGCGAGCCTGAGGATGAGCCAATTTCCGCGACACTCAAACACCCAAGCTTGCTGCCAGACGTCTCGTCCACGTCACGGACAGGCCAGTGGGACGAAGCACGGACGTTCAGTCAACTTCAATGGCCGAGCTTAGAAGAGCAATCACGAGACCTATATATCGGAGCGGAGCATTCCCACGTCGATCTCAACGAGCAGGAAGATCCGATGGCGCAGGCGTCAGAGGAACCAGAGCGCGAGATCGAGCCTGTATTCGAGGTATCCTGGAACGGAGGACGAGGAGACTCGCTGTCTCGGAGTGGGCAACCTTCGATCGATGGCCTGTACGAAAGACAACATCCACCACCCACAAGACAGAATTCGGTCAACGCTGATGTCAGTCATCCGGGATTTTCGTTCGAGCAGGGTTCGGATCCTATTTTTGAGCTTGAGGCCCGCAACGTCGGGCCGTCAACGGCGTTCAAAGCACCACAGGCTTCCCAGAGCATATCGGAGTATCCAGTCGGAGCTTGTCTTGATGCTCAGGCTGTGGCTACCGCAGACATTTGTACATTTGGAATTCGTCCAGAAATCGGCATACCTTTACCAATTTTTTCAAACTACCCCATCAGCTTCGAGAACGAGCCGTCCTCGGCGGGAGCCACGAACATTGCAAAAATTCCGGACAGTTAGCCCACCTGACGCCATGAAGCAGGAGCGTGGACACTACACTATCTCACAAGGCCCACAATCAGAAGTCCTCCGATGGGCGCACTGCTCCGAAAACGTCTTTCAAGTCCGATGTTGACATCTCAGTGGCCATGTATGGTTTCGTGAGGACGTCGGCCAATGATAGTTTCAAACAACGATCCTGTTGCCGGCGGTAACGCTGACCATGGAAGGCCCGTGTTGGAGGAGCAAATTGATGGAGTGCCGTCTCTTCTAGAGATCACAGTGGTAGAGAAGATTGCGCCACCGCCGCCACCGCCGCCTACACCACGGAACTTGCATCGCAGGCGGATAAGCCGGGCGTAGAGCACGACGGCCCCGTGAACAATCTGTTGAACTTGATGTCATGCAGGGCGGAGGCTATACGTGTATCGAAGTCACGCATATACATGACGACGCATGCACTGAGTTGTACCACTCGAGCCTACCATATCTCGGTGCCACGCAGAGCGCCAGAATACCATGGGCAAAGAGGCTACAACCCTCACATAGACCACTAAGTCATCACTTTGGAGGTCGACACTGTGGCCCTGGTGATTTGCTTGATAGCACAGGGATTATAACAGACTTAAGGGTTTTGTTGTGCTCGGCCCTGCTTATGCGCTAGAAGCCATAGTTCAGATTGACTGCTGTAGTACCGTACACTCGCGCGCTGGAAGATTTATGTATTCCTCATTCGTAAAACACCAAACATCTAACCTCAATGCTCTGCCTCCCGGGTGCCTCCTTCGGCGTGTTCGGGTCAACAAATGCAGTATGCGGCGTCCGCACAGCAAGCCCATTCACGCCTTGCGGCATACCCTCGCCCCTCGAGTCAAAGCACTTCAGCAGCATAACCTCTTCCGGGGTCATATCCTTCATGTAATAGAACTTGTGTGCCTCGTTCGCCGCAACACCCAACGTCTCGCCTCTTGCTTCATAGCCCTCCGTCGAGTCGTACGACTTCGCATCTGGCAGCTTCTCTTTACCGCGGTCGTCATCGTCCATGACGGAGTCTGATCGCTTGGGGTACATGAGGTCTGTGGGGATGAAGTCGTTTGGTGAGGTTGATCGCCAATCGATGACTGCGAGGGGGAAGTCGGAGGCTGGGTTCTCGATCGGTCGCCAGACGTTGATGATCTGGTAGCGACCCTTGAGCAGCTCTTCTGCCTCTTCTTGTGGGAGATGTCGCCGTACTCGCACTTCCGCGGCACCTGGTGTCTGGTCGACGTGGACTTGTTGGACGGGCTGACGAGGCGAGCTCTTCTCACGTCGGCGGATCGTGTGGTCGAAGATTACGACCTTCTTGACGCCTGGTAGTCGCTTCCGAAGCATTTCCTCGACCTCTTGGTAGTAGGCATTGCGTACCGCAGCGTCGTCCGTGAACTTCTTCTCTTTCGCTGGGTTATTGTACACGGCGAAGCCTGAGTTGTCGGTGTTGAAATCCTGCTCTTTGCCACGAATGTTGTGTACCGTGCGCTCGTAGTCCTTCAACTTGAACGACGTACCAGGCCCATCAACCTTGGACCATGGCTTGCCGCTGTAGGTTGTAGTGTCAATGTGCTTGAAGACTGTGCTCGTCATATTAGCTCGTTGCCCGAAGGATGAATTCGTCGCTGCGCGAAACGATGTTTGCAACTGACGGATAGCAGAAGATGTCTTGAACATGTCCTTGGAGTATACACACTAGAGCTTAGCTTGATCTTAGACCTACCATTGATCTCGGGCGACGATCGAGTTTATATTCGTCGTCATGCGCCGAGATGGCGACGAGCGTCATCCGGCAATTATTCAGCTTCCCGCATCTTCCCTGATGATGCAAGGTGATCATTTCGCATCAGCATTGCAAAGCACGCGAACCTTGTCTGATCATTGCGACCAGACACGGTGGCGTGCTGTCGTGTTGCGGTGAAGCATGTGAGGGAAACAGACTGTGACTGTGTGAGAGGATGGATAAAAGTGAGTTTCAGTAATCGCTATCAACGCTTGGACATCTCCCAGCCCTGTGCCAGTGCCTCCCCTCACTGCTCCTTTGCGACGACCACTTCCTGCTTCCTTAACGATGCCTTGACAGGATGCGGATCCGCGAATATCTCATCAATCTCTTCCAAGCTTCGTCCTTTCGTCTCGACAAAGAAGAGATAGATGAACCCGATGCCGATCAGGTCCACCACGAAGTACAGGAAGTAGAATTTCTGCGAATTGTTAGCCCTGCATTATTGCATATATGGCGCTTCAGATGACCTACCCAGCCAGCATTCGTTATGCCCACAGGCGCGGCGTATGTGTTAATGAACGACACGATGTTCAGCCATAACCCGGACATCGCCAGTCCTTTACCTCTGGCGTTGTAAGCCAATACCTCCGCAGGATAGAGTGCTTGACATGGTGTCCAGACGAAAGCAAAACCGAACAAGAAGACGTAGACGAAGGCGATGCCTGTGAGGCCCAAATGCGAGTTCTGATTTTGGAGCGCTGTGCAGATGATGACCATAAGCACGCAGAACGTGCAGATACTGCTCGAGCCCATAAGCATAGGACGTCGGCCAGCCTTGTCGATGAAGCGAACGCCGAGCAGTGTGCCGATTGTCATCACCGGGCTTTGAAGAGCGTTCATGAGCAGTTGTTGCTTGGTCGACGTGATGCCCGCCGTCTTCGCCATAAGAGGCATGTAGTAAGAGGTTGGTGGAAGATCGATCTGGCCGAAGAAGCCGACGCAAAGGACGAGAAACATGCGGTGGCGGGCAGATCGTGTGTTGAACAGCTCTCGATAGTCGTACCAGCGCTGCAAGGCCATGTCAGCACGAGACCGTTGCGAGGGGAGAGGCAGAGCGTACCTTGTCACTGCCGGAGGTCTTGATAGCGTCTCGCATTTCGTCCATCTGAATGCGCACCAGGTAGTGCTCAGGATCACCTTCGCCGTGATACTTCGTCAGGATCCTGCAAGCTTCCTCATCACGACCGCGGCTCATTAACCCTGCCAAATCGACGAGCATCAGCATTCAACCCGTCAAGCTCTGCTCTTAGGTACTCACATCTGGGAGACTCCGGGATGAACCAAACGAAAGCCAGCACTATAATGCAAGGACAAGCTTGAGTCGCCATCGGAAGCCTCCAATTCAGCTCGCCCTTCGAATCGTTGACAAGGCCGTATTCGAGCCAAGTACTGACGATGGCACCGATGAAGTAACAGCCGTTGTACAAGCCCATCATCACCCCACGGTAGGCTGGATGCGAAATCTCGACGGTGTACGCTTGGGCGCTGGGTCCGAGCATGACGGATCCGATACCCAGCATGATGCGGCCGACGATCATCTCCCTGCGCTTGGAGGCTGCGGCCTGGATTACCGTGCCGATGACGACAACGACATTGGCGATAGCCATGCCACGGCGGCGTCCTAGGGTGTCTGCAAGTGGTCCGGCAATGAAGGCGCCAATGATATTGCCTGTCCCACGTTAGCAATACTACGGATGGAGTCCTTCATCGATAGACGCCAACCGAGAATGTATAGCGCAGCTAAGAAGCCTTGACTCGCTGCAACATCTGTTCCGAACCTCGACTGGAAGTCCGGCAGTGCCGATACGCCGCCAAAGGTGTTCCCATCGAAACCGTTTGCAGCACTGTTCATGAAGGCCACAAACAAGATTGGATACAGCATCAACAGCCCATGAGACAGTGGACTGGGCTTGTCTTTCGCAACGGCCACGGCGAGCCGTGAGTCTTGAACCGCTTTGACTTCATAGTCGCCCTTTGTTGCTGCAATGTCTGCATCGATTGGCGATTGCAGCTCTTCGAGGTGAGTTGTGGCGGTCTTGGAGTCTTTGGTGTCCATGATCGATTCGACCTGACGGATATCCTGGGGGAAAGCAGGCAGCAGAAGGTTGCTTTGACAAGAATACCTACTCGCGCAGACAGACAGGCGGGGGTCAGGTAATATACACATAGTGGTATGAGATGACCGCCTCCGCGTTGTTCGGCACAGATGTGCCGTGTGGCTGCGTGAGATCCTACGGAGGTGCAATGCTGTGACCTGGACACGCACACGGAGGATGACCCTCCATGCTGATTATCGTATAGTCTTCGAAGGGAATAGCACGGCTGATCACGACACCCAAACAGCTTGTGGACGGGATGGGGGAGCCCATGCTATGGTAGCACACAATCCCATCTGCCGGGAACGCCAACTTCGTGCCCGTGACCACGATATGTTCCTTTGGCGTCGAGATCATGAAGAGCTGGCTGCACTTGCCTGGACACCTGCACGCGACCCATGTCGTCCCCGAGTCTAGGCCACCTGCGGCATGCCTGTCTGCGCATGCACCCCAGAGACCGACCCCGCGTGGAGTACTTACAGGCTAAAAGACATACCAGGGTGGAGATAGTGGCATTGACAAGTCTCTGGCCCTCTCTGCCACTCAGAACGATGGCTGTCGGCACAGTGCGTAATTTCGCCGTTGTCAACATGGCAATGAGATGCTGCAGGACCTTCGGAGTAAGGACAGATCGCTCGCCGTATGAGTCGATCATCTTTGCTTGAGCTGAAGTACTACTAACGCTCGGTTGACTCGGTTTGCCATTTCTTGCGTGCAATGCCAACCACGACGGTGTGTTCTGGTACGTCTTGCGTTGACCAGGTCTTTTGATTTCGGCTTCGTGTGCTTCTCATCCAGATAGGTCAATGTCAAGGCCGAAGGCTGGAAAATCAATGACCAAGCCTGCTGAGGGCTTTTGTCAGCGAATGTTCGCAAACAGTATGTACGGAAAACTGACTGCTTCGTTTCTACGCACGCGTTACCTGCTAGCCGGCTTCGGGGAGATGTTACATATGTGGCTGTCCCGATGCACACGGACCGGATATCGGATCCGCGCTCGATGGTACGGCCGTAGTGAAGCCTTGCAGATGGGTTGCAAACACTCCGGCATGCCGCACGAAGCTCATTGCATTATATCTGAAGGTATATATCAATAGTGTTAGAAGGTGAGTGGCTATGCGCCAACCAAAGTCGCTGGTACAGATTGGGCGACCGATAGTTACTACCACCACCCTACTACCACCACATTACGACCACTACGACTTACCCAGGAGCAAGTTACAAAAGCAACCATGAAGGTCCTACTTCTCGGGGCAACAGGCAATTTGGGCTCTCGCCTCGTAGCCGCTCTGCTCACGCGTGGACACAGCGTCGTCACCTACGCCCGGTCCTCCGCAAAACTCGCGTCTCTTCTCCCGGCATCTGTCTACCGACAGATCACAGTGGTCCAGGGTGATGCCACGGATGCCCAATGCGATGCTGTCGTCGATACTGCCGGCATAGCGGCCATGGCTCCATGGGGAAAGAGTGTCTTGCCTGGCATCTTCCGCGCGATCCTATGCGCCGTGAAGGAAGCGGGAGCGGAGAGGAACGCACCGTTGAGGGTGTGGCGCTTCGGTGGCTTAGGAGTATCGTACTACCTCGGACCAGAGTAGATGCTTTCGAATGAGTGAGCAATCCTTAGCCCCCGATGAAATGGCTGGGAACTTCTGGCCTCTGGCAATACTGATGTGCGTCAGCATTCCGATCTTCTCGAACATCGTCAGAACATCCGACTTCCCAGAGCAGTTCTACCGATTTCGGTAGACTGGTCCAAACCACCATGACCGCTGAGTCTCCAGAACTCAGTGTGCCTACGGCGACGTCACAAGACGGAGTGGTCACGAATGCTGCGATTCCGCCTTGGTGGCAGGACTCATGGGTGAAGTCGATCCCTCTGATCGGCAGGGCATTGGTAGCAGTGTGAATGTCTATCGCTACGTCACTACACAAAGACAGAATGCGGAGCTCATCGGTAGTGATGTTGACACTCATGAGAGCCGATGAATAGGGACGATTCCGACATTTGTAGGCGTTATCAGCGAGTCGATATGATATTCTGTGTGTTGCAGAGGGCTTTCAAGCACAGCGGATAACGATATATCCCGTGTTGAGTGTCGGCTATCCCTTGTTGGAAACATGATGAAACAAAGCCATGTCGCCGTATGGGGGCCTGAACTGCTCCCGGGCTTGCTTCTTCAGCCTCGTGGCGATCGGGTGTCTGATCGCATATGCGCACATTGCTGAAATGGCATCATAAAGTCGTAATCTTTCCCGCTCACTCTATGAGGCGCGGGGGAGCCTAGGCGGTCTTGCCCATTAACGATAGGGCTCAGTGTATGTCACCTCACGAGGCGGTTATACCAATTCCAGAGGGGCCTCGGGTTGTTGTTCGAGCAGATCGCAAAATCGCATCGTCCTCACCAGCTCGAGAACGCCGATCCGTTCGTACTGTCCTGTCGGAAGTCGCCTCAATATGAGGCAGCACATGTACCGCATCCCAAAATTGTGTTTCTTGACGTCCAAGCCAAGCACGTACAAGCTTTCGTCCTCACGAGGAACGCCAGGTCCGGGAATTCCGAGATTCATGTCGGCGTCGAACGAGTGACAATTGTCCTTATCAAAGGACCATGACGGTAGCTCTACCTTCCGCGATGTTGGCTCGGCGTCCCTTCCAGACCCACTAGAACCTTCTTGCAGTGTCGAGGTGGGAGGGTGAATTATCATTGACATACCTCTACGGCCAGACTCGGAAAGCTTCCAACCGACTTCGACTAATCTTCCGGTGATATGCATCGTGCCACCGCCTTTGAGCTGTCCCATTTCGTCTGATCCATCAGACTGCAAATCTACACTGAGAATTGTGCAAAGCGCTTTGACCCGTGTCAAATATTTGTATCGTACTGGCGCCGCATTGCTTGCCCAAGACCATGTAGGTGCAACGTGTTCATCAGCACGAGCAGGGAGCCTACCAGTGCAATGGCAATGCCATGCCATACCATCCATCAAAGTCTCCTCCCAAAGCCCAGCGATGTAACGTCCCCGGTGATACTTCTCCTGAAACGCATGCGCAAGGCCCGAGAAGGCCGGAAAGCGATCATGATGATGCGTCAAGTTCAACCTCGTGTACTCTTCCACGAGGCTTCTCCAGCTTTCAGACATCCGTGCGCGTTCCCCCAAAGAAGGCCGAACGCCGTTGTGATCTCGCACCTGCCCTAATCTGCATTCGCAACGGACGGCGTTGCGGCACTCATAGACGATCTCCTGGCTTGTAAAGTGTATGCTACGGGGAGCCAGGATGCGCTCCTGCATGACCCAAGCGCGTGTCAATAGTGGCAGATGATCGACGTTACCACCTCCGTGGAAGAAGTCCTGCGTCTTACTCAAGTCCGGCCGAATGTGGACGTTGAATGGGTTATCTTCTGGGTTTGGAGCTGGGCAGTGCTGCAGTTCCCCTTCCTCGGCGAACAGGCCAACGGTATCATCTGCTCCTCGTGTGGCGGCAATACAGAGATAGCAGTTACCGTAGTAATGTACCATCTTCGCCGACTCGACCTGCCAGTCTTCCCGGGAGTCCTGCTGGATGCAGAGGGAGTCGATCCAGAGGTAACGGATTCCCATGCGGTGGCAGAGCGTAACAGCATGCTGAAAGGTCTTTGGCAGTTCATGCCATGAGATCTCGGTTTCGTATTGGGACATTGTTGTGCCTGTGAGGGTGACGGGTACACCAGTGCCCCAACAGTGACTAAGAGCGGCATACCTTGCAGACTTGCCCCGTGTAGTCTCGACTCTGACAGAATCGATGTGCGTCTGTCCGACGTCCAGAACGCGCGTAGGAAGTGGTGCTTGCTCGTTGTTGACGCACCCTGTGTGGTAGTTGGATTTGTCGTTGCAGATATTGATACACTCCGTTACGAAAGGGAGCAAGCTATCCAATCGCATGCGAGACATGTGCGGTAGAATCGGTATTCGTCCAAGCCCTGCTTGCAGTTGAGGGGTTTCTAGTGATTCTCCGTGAGTGCGTGCCGCAGCCACAACGTCTGGGTAACCCACCGTTTCCAATATAAAGCCTGTAGGTCGCTCGGTACGGCTGGGCTTGATCGATTGAATCATACCATTCAATGTCGAGCTTAGGATCTTGGGTGTGGTTCATGTTTAGAGTGCACACAGATCTATGGTCGTGGGCATGTAGATCCGTTGTCTCGTGCTGCCGCAAAAACGAGCTCAGCATATTGCATTGGTTGCAGTCTGCTCGGATATCTCTCGAGATGAAAAAGGCCAGGGGAATGCGAGAGGTGTAAGAAGACTGTCTGCTTATTTGCCCCTCAAAAAGAACGTCTCGTCTTTTTGAGGGGCAAAAAAGACAAGACGACCCGTCGTTACGCCTGAAAAGCAATGGTTAGCCCGCGCTCGGGTTGCCGGCGACTTGCCGGAGACTGCGCAAGCGGCAAGTGCAAGACATACGGAATCAGCCTTCCATCGTGGAGACGGAGAAATTGGTCCAAGTCAATCTGATCTCGTCTTGTGCCACCGCCCCCCGTTCTGAGGTGAGCATGCAAGACCGTGCCTTCCAGCGAGTGCATACGGGATGTATTCGCGAAGTTGCCGCCGTAAGGAGTGAACCTCCCGTGCCTGTTACCTAGCCAGAAGTCAAGATCGAATCGGGACTCTTCCCATTGTTCCGAGGTGGAGACATAATCTGCCACAAGAATCGACTTTGACATGGAGTTGGCGCCCCGGCGCGTGAGTCTGATGTTGCGAAAGGACGAGAGTCTTTCACCCGGCTCTCGTCTGTCAGGCGGAAAACTCAGACGTCCAATGTCAAAGCGGCTCGCATGAGCAGCGTCGTCCGGGGAGGGGTCACCGATGGGCTGGAGGTAGCCATCCTTGTTCTCTATCACGTCCTCAAGGTTAATAAAATCTCAATCATCAATACGGTCTGGGTCGTGGTCTCTTTTCTCGTTCATGAGGAATGCCGTGAGGACGGTTTCGACCAGCTTCACGTCTTTAGCGCCCCGCGACCAGCCAGTCCCGCCAGGTAGGAACATGCCACGTTCATTTCCGAGATACTGGTCCAGATCGTAGCTTGACTCACGCCATCGGCCGGAAGTTGTCTTGCACTCAGCGGCCAAAGTTGAGATACCAATAAGGCGGATGTTGCGAGAACTTCGGGAGAACCCTATGAAGTGTTCTGGCGTCTTCGAAGTTCTTTCAGGTCGGGAGGCAGCATGAGCAGCTCTCCTTATGGACAGAAGGTAGCCGTCACTGTTTTCTATCACGTTGTTGAGATCAATGGAATCCCGAATACGCGCTCCATCCTCACTTTCCAGGAGATTCGCTGTCAGTATGCTTCCTTCCAACTTCGACTCCAGCTGCATTATCTGCTCCGGTCGATCGCCCCCTGACCAGCCCGTTCCGCCATTGACGAACTTGCCACTTTCATCTCCTAGACACTGGTCCAGGTCGTAGCTCGATTCACGCCATTGGCCGGATCTTGTCCTACACTCGGTAGCCAAGATCGAGGTGCCAACGAGGCGAATGTTTCGAGAGCTCTTGGCAAATGGCATTTTGGCTCGAAAGTGTGTTGTCAGCTTTGGAGATTGAATAGGGTTGTCAGTTTACAGTAGCAAGCTGCGAGTTTCTCAGCTGAAGTCGACAGTGGAGCTGCCACTACTGGGGTCGCCGCACATCTGCAGCTTGCAGCAGCTAGCTGGCGAGGCGGCACCGGTTAACCCATAATCCATGCCCGGACAATATCTGCAATAGTACCCATTGGTCTCGAAATTACTGCCGTGGTACGATTGGCAGCGTAATTACTACTGTAGTACTCGCTTGGTACATTGGTATCTCGAATTACCCCGATAGTACTCGCTTCGAAGGAAGAGATACCTTCTCGTCGAATATCTTGTCGCTGTCGAGCGTACGAAGCGTCATCTCGAGTGCCTCCGTATCTCTAGACGTAGTACTTCCTTACGATACCGCAGAGGGGCTCTCGATACGTCCTATCCTACCTTAAAGGGACTCGTCTTCGCGAGCCGACGAAGAGGTGCTATTCCTATCGACCGGCGACGAGAGTATACCTTTCGATGCGACGAAGAGTTCTAGGAGGGTTCTCTCTCGCGAGAAGACGATAAGCTGTCCTTCCGGGAGAAGAGAGAGACCTTCCGCGCCGCCAACGACGCTGTCGCATTGTAGGTCGTACTACGCGAGTTATTTCTTGTGCCAATGTGGGAATCTGGTACTATCCGAGAAATTACGCTGCCAATGATACTATCCGAGAGATAAGCGTGCCAATGTGTACTATTGCAGATATTGTCCGAATCCATGCCTCGCCTAGGAAACGTGATCGCAACCGAGTAGATGCTTGCAGAGGCAAAACTCATCGCTGGTCGCGAGTTTGAAAAGCAATATTGGACGTCGACAGAGCTGACTAGAGGTAGGGATGCTGTACCACCTGAGCATATTCCTCATGTATAAAGCTAGGTCCCCGACAAGGGACACTGGGCCCTAGTCCATGGTATGCTGTTTTGCTGTAGGACGTTGTTGAATGGAAGGGGGTCGTTTCGAAATTTGACGAGTACATACGGTAATGGGTCTGTGCGGCCGAGGCCGAGCTCGAGGTGAACTTGAGAAACAGACTCGTCTCTTCCACCATCGGGCACAAGGACATCAATAACCATACGAGTCCATGTCTGGCGGAGTGTGGATAAGCTGTCGGAAGACGCTCCGTGGCCCAACAGTGTCGTCTCTGTCTCGACCTCATCACAGAGCGGCTTCGGATGCAGCGTGATGACGCCAGCTCACAGTGACCCGTCTTGACGTCGAGGTGGACATGGATGAAGACCGAGAGCCAGCCAGTATGGCCGCTGGCTATGGTCGGATTCTTTTTCCCACCTTCTATAGTGGCTGAACCATACATAAGATGAAAGCGGTAGCAGTATCAAAGTACGGCCCAGTCGACAACCTCGTAGCAATCGAGGCAGATCACCCAGGAAAGCCTCAGGGCCACGACATACTTGTCAAGTACGTCAACAAGTCCAACCGATCGACAGTAGACAAGCTGAGAACGTAACAGAGTGAAAGCCTGCTCAGTAAACCCAGTCGACACCAAAGTCCGCGCCGGCACCTACGATGACTACCCAGACTACTACTCCCACACCCCTCCCCTCCCCCAAATCATCAGCTTCGACGGTGCCGGCACTATTGAAGAAATCGGCAGCTCCGTCCAAAACTTCAAACCAGGAGACGAAATCTTCTACTCCGGCAGCCCAATCCGCCATGGCTCGAATGCCGAGTACCAGCTCGTCGACAGCAGGAGCGTCGCACACAAGCCGAAGAAACTGAGTATGGTAGAAGCGGCTGCTATGCCATTGACATGGATCACCGCCTGGGAGGCTTTGGTGGAACGGATGGAGATAAAGCAAGGCGAAGATGCGGGCATACTTATTATCAACGGGTCTGGTGGAGTGGGGTCGGTCGCTTCGCAGATTGCACGGTTCGTTTTGAAGTTACCTGTCGTTGTTACGACGACTTCGAGGCAAGAGACGACGGAATTTAGTAAGGGGATGGGAGCTACGCATACGGTCAACCATCGCGAGGATGTGGTGAAACAGATCAAGGATCTTGAGCTCGGCACACCAATTAAGTACGTGTTTATCACGCACACGCCGTCGGACAAGTACATCGTCGACGCAGCAGCGATCTGCGCGCCGTTCGGAAAGGTTGCGAATATCGTCCAGACGGAAAAAATCCCGATGTATGGGACTGAGTGGATGGCCAAGAGTCTTACCTACGTCTGGGTGCTGCTGGGGACAAAACCGTTCTACCACGTGGATGTGGATTCGCATGGGAAGATTCTAAAACAGTTGGCTGAGATGCTCGACAATGGTACCGTGAAGTGCCATCTGACGCAGCCAATGCCTTTAACGCTTGACGGGCTGAGAAAGGCTCATGAGCAGGTCGAGGCCAGCGGAGTCAAGGGCAAGATTGCCTTGTCCATTGATGCGCAAGGCACGAGCGAGAGGGATGCGTTTGCCTGATGTACAACGAAACGCTGTATGTCTATGTATAGTACCTGCGTCAAGCGGCCTGCTTCTTTAGCTGGTCGTCGCTTCTACTCCGCATCCAACAACGCCCTCGGCGGCGTATCATTGACCTGCGTTCCACTCCTCTTCTTATGCTTGCTATCCGAGAATGGCAGTCTCCAACCTCCCTCGTCCTCCGGCGTCGACAACCACAACCTCATCAGATGCCTCGCGGGCGCAGGTGGTGGGTAGTCCTTATATGCTGTCCGCGAGTGCAGAACATGTGCGTTACTCAGGAATTGTATGTCGCCCACCTCGAGAATCATGTGCAAGGCCAGACGCTGGCAAGTCTTCTCCAGCACCGTCGCAGCCTTCTGCTGAGCATCGGAGAGCGGTGGGATGACGCCGGTGTCGGAGAAGCGCTTGAGCGAGTGCACGTAGTATGGGTCTCATTTACAGTATACGCGACCGTCTGAACCGGTCTCTTTGTAGAACACCGGTTGTTTGGTGTACGGCTCCTGCCCGGCTGACACCTCGCCCTTCCGGTCGAAGTACCATATCGGCTGGGTAAGCGTCTCGACCACATCCGGTTGCTCTCTCTGCAGCGTGTTGAACACATGCTGCGAGCTAGCGATATCGCTCTCACCCCCCTCAAGAGACCGAGCAATGCACAACAAGCCGACAATGTCACTGTTGTCGGCATGGAAGAACTGCCGAGCTGCGGTGCGGTATATGCGGACTTTATCGATCTGCGTGGCGTCTGCACCGGTATCCTTGACGTGGCCTAACACATGTCCGAGTCCGTTTTGTGAGATGAAGTAGCCCAGGTATGTGCCTATACCCATGTATGCAACGGCAGACTTGTGGTTACCCCAGGCTTGTACTGGGAAGCCTTTGAAGAGGAGGAAGCCTTTGCCGTTGAGGATCTCCTTCCGCAGGGATTCGAGGAAGGCGGACATTTGGGGGAGAGGGAACTTGTCCTGCTCTGTACTTTAGGGCTTGTTCCTAGACAGCTTAAAAGCATTTTCATACCTTCGTAATACCAGTCAACGGCGTGTCGGAGGCCATGAATGCATCAGCGGCATCGCTCATCTCCTTAACCTCCTCCTCGCTGAAGTGGTGGGTCCATCGTTCGGGGTTGTTGGTGTAGTCCTCTGCCTTCCATACCGTCGGTCCACTGACCTCCTTAGGGAAGTCCTTGTACGGTACTAGCTTCTCGTATTCTGGGTTCCGCTGTCCGCTCGTCTTGATCCCGTCTGGAAATATCGTTTTCGAAGGCTTGTCGTAGTTGAAGACCGCCTGGGGATCAACAGGTGTTTCTGTGAGAGCTGGTGCCATGCTTGACTGTTCGACAACAGTCTTGCCGGTAGATGCTTTCTTTCGGCAAGGCTTCAATCAACGGATTTCGGCTTTGGGTGGAGGAGAGGATAAGTAGAAAGGTTGAAGGGATGAAGAGAGTGCTAAATACTCCTGCAAAGCTCGCGATATGATGCAAAGCAATGGTACCTGCCTCCACTACTGCGTCGCAGGTACTCTACAATCGGACGCCCAACTACGTCGGCATCGTCAAGACAGCAATGGCGTGCTCAAAAGCGATCCTGAGTGGAGGGTCGACAACCATTGCGATGAGGTGATCCGGCTCGAGTCCGGCCAAGATGTCGATAGCGGGGTCCAATGCACGATGCGGGGACGTTTGAATGCTCTTTGTGTCGGAGTATTGATAGGCGAGTGTTTGAGGCTTAATTTCTAGTAGCCATTGCTTCTTCGTCGTGATGGATGATTTCGATGTTGATGTTGGTGAGGTTTGGAGCACTTCCTTTCATCTGAAGTCGAGACCCGAGCCGGCAAGCGGCCCCGAATGCACATGCCGCCCCGCCAGCAAGCACGTGCGAAGCCAGTTGATGAACTGCGGTTCGTGGCTGAGTCCAGCCGGTGACCATGCTAGGCAACATGCAGCCCGCCGTGTCATCGAAGAGCCCAAGACGCTCCCTCGAGTCCAATGCTTGATCTTGATGGCACCACCAACTTTTTGAGACATTATAGTCATCCGTCGCAACGATGTCCGTTATAGGCAAAGTCGTCGCTGTAGTGGTAAGCAAGACCGTCGATCTCACAATAGCGCCTCGAGCTTGTCGATACGCGAGTCTGGCAAGGCTGATAGCGTATACCAACGTTTGCTAATTGATGACGGCGTTGACTAGGGTTGCGTCGCAGCAGTCGTCTCCGCCTACCACGACGGCGGCGCCATCATCCAGAAGATCAAACTCAAGCGAGCTGCGAAACGTGCCCCAGCACCACCAAGGCTGCTGGAAGAGAGTATCGACCAAGCACCCGAAGAGATCGAAAGAGAGAAGAACAGAGGCGTTGCACGGTTCGGCAAAGCATTTGAGAGTGGAGACCATATCGCTGTTATTGCGTTACAGCAGATTACGATACAATTGCAGAGCAGTCTGTTGGATAAGTTGAAGAAGGATGACGAGCAGACGGATTTTATGTTTCTGGTGGATGCCGCCGATACGGGAAGAGATAGGACCGTTGCGACTCTGCTGGAGTTGAGGCAAAGATTGATGCAGGCGGGGAGTATCAGGGAGATTGAAGGGCCGAAGAAGCAGGAGCCTGTTGCAGTCGATGTCAGACCGCCGGAGAGGCAGAGGCAGGCTAGTCAGACATCTCAGACGAAAGAGCTACCTGAACGGTCGTTACAACAAGACAACAGGGCAACGCCCAAGCGAGCCTTCCCTCCTGTAAAGTCCAAGGCTCACAAGACGTGGACGAGGGAGGTCGCCTCTGACTCCCGAGACGCCTCCGCCGACGATGACGCCAGTACTGGAGCTGAAGACACCCACAACTCCTCCGGTAAACGCAAGAGCTCCCTCCTCGGCATCTTCAGCCGATCCCATCGTCGCTCAGCCTCCAACTCCCAAGAACACGTCCCAAAGACAGAAGAAACCCGACGACCGTCCAAAACACTTCCCAGTGTTCCCTCCTCCTCCAAGTCGCCAAGTAACGTCCACTTCCAGCCTTCTCCAAGCTGCGATGCCAGGGAACCGTCCGCGGCATCCTCACAACAAACCTTCCAATACCAACCCTGGGAGGACGACCCCGCCACGATCTGGGGCGACGGCCGAGCATCCCAAGACCCCCCAAGTCGCAGAGGTACCGTGTCCTCCATCAACATCCCGCCTGATCAAGGCCCACAGCGCTCCCTCTCCCACCAAAGCGGCATCACGCCCACACAATCCCACCCCTACCCAGGCTCAAACTCCATACCGACACCAACCCCCGAAAACGAATTCCTAGGCTTCTGCAAATCCGCCTGGCGCCTCCAGAATGGCGAACGCAAGGCGATGCAGAGAGCGAAGGAGTTCAACGATGGCTGGTCCCAGTCGAGTGTTTACTTCTTGGCTTGTTCGAGCAACAAATGCGCCTTCGCTGGCCACATCAACATCGACAAGATCTGGGATAAAGTCTGGATTGTCGAAGCCAAAGGCCTCAAGTTTCGTTGGCCTTTTCTCGCAAAGTCGCATGTACCCCAGCAGAAAGTGAAGGATCATCAGTATGCTTATCAGTGCTTGTTTTGCGTGTTCATGGCCCGGGAGACCTCTTCTGCTGTATACTTCGGGACGGACACCTATCTCGACCACATAACCACCGCGCACCGCGGGCAGCCGATGACTGAAGTCATTGCGTACAAAACGAAAGCTATTTCCGAGCGGGTTGCGGAGGAAGGGGAGGACTTCGATATCAATCTCTTCCCGCTTAACACAGAGGAGGCAGTAGTGTGGGGAAGGAAGCAGTCGAATGTATTGTCGGATGATCTGATGGCGTTCAATCGGCCGTCGATGGCTAGTGGAGAGAGCAAGGACAGTATGTTCTCTAGTAACGAGCCTTGGAATGCCGAGTTGAGTGATTTCAAGAGGTGGGGTGGTGGACCGGAGATGCAGATGAGTGAGCTGGAGTGAAGCTCAACATCCCAATCTTTGTTCGAAGAACAGAGGGGCCATGGTTCAGGGCCGCCAGATCCGCAAAATCTGCAGTTTTTCCCACCCACCTGTCTTCCCGCTGGTCCCGACCGTTTCGGCACTCCAGCTTCCGGGCCAGGATCGAATGCGGTCTTTGACGGCCTCTGGCTTGTTCTGGGCGCAGACTAGGACGTACGCCAGACCTCGCTCGCTTAAGATGTCTGGAAGTTGAGCGAGTAAACGGTTCGTGGTCTCCATGCCATCCACGCCGCCTGCGTAGGAGAGGGAGAGGAGGTGGGAGTCGCGCTCAAATCTATCCGCCGAGGCAGCAATGGTGGTGGAAGGTTGGATTGGCGAAGGGAGCTCTTCGGTTGGGACGTATGGGGGATTGAAGATCAGGAGATCCACTGAGCCAGGCTTGAGAGCAGAGGCGAGATCGCCGTTCACGCAGCCTAAGAACCGGCCTGGCGGCTTTCTCTCCTGCTTGGATTCTACAGCAGCCTTGCGAATGGTTTCAGCGCTCGCTTGGCAAGCGTGGTGGTTGATGTCCGTCCCCAGCGCCACGACATCCGAGCGGCCGAAGATGTGTTCCGCGTGTGCGGTGGTGAAAGCGAGGACGACGCCTGACCCAGTGCCTACCTCCAACACCAGTGGCGAAGGGGAAGTAGATGGCAGGTGAGATCGCAAGAAAGCGGTTTCGGATGGTGAGGAAAGAGTGTCGAGCAGGAGGTACGAATCCTCGGCTGGTTCGTAAATGTGATCGTAGTTGACGTGGGACGTTGATGGGGTTGGCAGCATCTTGGGAGATTGCCCAGACGATTTGGCCTAAGCGTAATGTCTATTGGACTGCTCGAGACTTTAAAACCGTTTGGACTCTAGGTACACCTCTTGGTAGTCGACGTGCACACTTGAATTGGATCTTCTTGGCATTGTCGATGGCATTCCAAATTTAAGAACCGTAAAACGCAGCTCTCAATCCCATTTTGATTCTTTCGTTCTTCCAGGCGTACTTCGATAATCGTAAGTTGTTCGATGATTCGGTGGATTGATGCTGACCTCCAAAGATCGATCTGAAGCTTTCGCCTCGGCAATATCCGTCTTGACAGTGACGTAGTTCCATACCATTCTTGGACCTTGAGTCTCATCCTCTCTTTGCCATTGCGTTGCCGTTACCTTTGTACATACCAACATTCTCTCAATCATGCGTCCTACATCAATACTCCGTGCCGTGCCCTCCAGTATCGGCACCCAAGCCTCTGGCCTCCGCCAGGTCCCTCCAGCTCTCCTTCCACCAATCCCCCTGTACCGCCGCATACTTCGGTCTCATCGCAAGCATCTGGAACCCGAGATGCGCATCCTGGGAGACAAATATGTCAAGTCCGAGTTCAGAGCACACCGCGATACAGAAAACCCAGTACACATTGTCGGCTTCCTCACAGAATGGCAGTCGTACGCGCAACAGATAGAGGGAGAAGGCTGGAGGGGCGAAAAGATGGATGTAGGGAAGATTGATAAGATGAGCGGTATGTACATACACACCCCTTGGTGCACGTGGGGATGGGGTGACGTTGAAGGTGCACGTGGTCGGAGGTGTGAGATTTGGCATGTGAAGTGGCGCTGACTTCATGTCCTTGTGACTCCATAGATCAACAGATCGGACAGATGTACGAGCTCATGAACAGCATCCGCGAACGGGAGTTGGCAGAGAACGATCCGGAGTACAAGCCTCACCAGCCTCCACCGGAGCCGGAGAAGGAATGATCAATACCAGAACACCGACCCGAGGCGATCACCACGTGCGCCTGGAGGCCCTCAAAACTACACTGTCCACTAGCGAGGCATCGAGCATCATTTCAAGCGAAGCCGCGGCCTTACAAGCGGCAGTGCAGTTGCGCGCGAACATGTGCAGGACAGTCTATTGGAAGTCCCAGAAGTGCGGGCACAGCTGGTATGCTAGCACCTGCGCCTTACCTGTATGGACTCGCCGTTGCTTACAGCATATCCAGGATCGAGTTACAAACACCATGCGGCGAGGGCATGAACCTCCTCACCTGCCCCGACTTCTCCGCCGAACAGCCCTTCGGAGCAGCAGAGATGCCACGCTTTCCTGGACGCTGGGCACCAGACGACGAGTGTCCGCTCTGCGACTATGCGCAGTACGACATGCGAAGACGGAGGGTATGCCATGTGAAGCGGTATGGTTGGAGATTTGGCACGGGGACGACTCGAAGGCATCCGGGAGTTGATTTGGTGTGCTGTGGTGTGATGTGAGCCGATGGACCGCGCGATTGAGCTACCACCCTAGCTCAGTGTCAAATCATGGCTTTCATGCTCATATACTCCATGTTCGGGAAATCATGAGCATCAGGGTTAGGGTTTGGGTAATTGGGAAAGCTTGGAAGACTGCAGGTCAGCCAGCCAGCCACATAGTTCCAGCTATGCCTTTTACATCAACAATTAGGTCCACGTCAGCTTTTGTGAGTCGTTCACTGAATACACCTACAATACTTCTTCACGGTCAGAGTAAGTTCTGCGCAACGTACATCTCCATCTTCACTCATTCTTCCTCTGACATACAATATCTGTTCTACTTGAAACCAATCAGAACATCATGGTTGGCAAACGATTGCTAGTAGCCTGCCACGGCACCTGGGTGGTAGGAACAAACCCATCAGGCCACTTGCCATCCAACGCTACTGACAACCTCTACAGGATAGCGACAACGGCTTCGTCCGCGACAGCCGGCTCCCATGGAAGACTGGCGGCCACCTCGCTGTTGAAGCAAATGTCACCCGTATATGCCGCGCACTCCAGCCTCGTTCAGACGACAGCATCACGCAGATCGTGTACTGTCAAGCGGGTCTAGGCAGCCAGAACAATGCGTACAGCCACTTCGTTGGCGGGTATCTAGGGTAGTGGCATCTCCGAGAACATCAGGGAAGCGTACGGCTTTCTGTGCAACGTACGCCCCTCCTGTCCCAACTCCACTGCCGTCTATTGTGGCTAATGACGAATGACAGAATTACGAAGACGGCGACGAGATCCCCCATATCGGCTTCTCACGATGCGCTTTTACCGCCCGAAGCATTGGAGCTCTGATTGCTGAAGTCGGACTATTGACCCGCAAAGGCTTGGACAGCTTCTACCCGATCTTAAAAGATTGGGACAACCAAGTCGATGCGGACTACACGCCTGAGTACGGCTTAGAAATGTGGCCCATGGAGCGGCCAAAGTTCAGCGATGCGAGCTATGTACCGACGCTCCAGAGGGCTGGTCTCACAAGAACAAACATCCCCGTCAAGGCAATAGCAGTCTGAGATAGTACGTCTCTCGTCATCCTCAGATCTCAAGTGACCTGCCCGCTAACGTATTGCTCCATCACAGCCGTCGGTACACTCGGCATACCAGAGCTAGATATTGCAGGCTTCGAGCTCTTCTCGCACGAACGCAAAGAGTACAGTTTCGTCAATACCGAAGTCCCTGCCAAGGTCGAGTACGCTTTCCATGCCCTAGCGCTCGACGAAGAGCGCAAGACTTTCGCACCAACGATCTGGGAATGCCCACAGCCAGACAGCCCGACAAGCCTGAAAGTGCTGAAGCAATGCTGGTTCCCAGCTGTCCACTCATCCACCGGCGGCGGGTACCAAGACACGAACACCGCAGACATTACGCTCGCATGGATGATCACACAGCTCTCAACTTTACTCACCTTCGACAGCGAGTACATACTCCGTCAAGAACACCAGAACAAAGAGTTCTACGCTCATCACAACTGGCCAGTGTAGTCGTGGGGTATGGGTCAGATCAAGAAGTCAGACGGCGGTGTAGTGAATGCAGGTTACGGGCAGACAGGCTCGCACGCCGGGCGAATATCATGCGGTTGATCCAGTGACTGGCAAGCCTACTTCTCGCAAATTGACCAATACGTGCGAGTGCATGCATCATTCTGTACGATATAGGGTACAGCAGAAGGGTCGTGGGCTTGCGACTTCGGAGACGGAGCAGGGGAAGGGAGTTTATGAGCCTGCGACGCTAGAGGGGTGGACGTTCATTGAGCCTGGTAAGCCAATGGAGGGCGGAGCGGACGTTGAGAACAGGTGATTGCAGTATTGGGAAGCGTATGGTAAGTGGGTCGTGAAGCGGAAGGATGGGAGCTGCACTATCATTGTGGAAGAGCGGATCGAAGAGGGATCTGAGGAGATGGCATTGCTTGATGCGTGGCCTGGTGTAGCTCACAAGGTCGTTCAGTGATCTTACACCAGCCGTCTTCGGCGCTCACTAGCCAGAGCTACAAACTTCAACATCCAGCAATAGAGCTTGCTCATGTGTTCCTCCACGACTGGAGATGTGCAATCGTTAACAGAAAGCTGCTCCATCTGCCTATATCATCAGACAAGCGCCCATCACCACCATGACAGCACTAATTCCGGCCACGCAAGCCAGGCTCCAGTCCATACGTGATATCACAATCCGGCTTGCTGCGCCGGTATAACTACCGATGGGGCTCGTCGACTGAGTTGAGCCGCCTGGATAGGTATAGCCGGAGTATGTGTTTGTCGCCCCTGCTTGGCTGGAGAAGGGAATCGAGCCGTTAGTTGGGCCGCTCAGCTGTGTGAAGTACGGGTTTGTCGGGCCTGCTTGGCTGGACGTGGGCGTCATCGTTTTGATTTGAGCGTCGTTCGGTACTGCGGCGCTGCCTGCGAGAAATAATCAGCAACGGCACAGCGGCACATGGTTGTTAAGAGCACCAAGCGGAAGCGATACATACCCGTCGCAGTCCCAATTGTACTATTTGCTGTAATTGCAGCAAAGCTTGCTGTTGCGTTGGCAAAGGACGCGATGCTCCAAGAGTTCGGTGGCGCAGCGGAGTACGTTACTTGCGATCCTAGAGCGCTAGCTATCCCTGAAGGTCCCGAAGGTACCATAACGATGTTGGAGGTCTCTGTGCTGTTGATGGCGGCTTGTGCGATAGATACCTGTCCGTTGTCGAGATCAAAGACGACATACATCGAGCGAAGTATGGCATCTCCGAGAGTTTGAAAGCCTTGGCTATTAGGATTTGCAGGCACTAACATGAAGGCACAAGTGTCGCTACCATCGCCATAAGGGACCGGCTGGTTGGTTGATGCGTTGTACATAGGGACAACGAACTCGCGGATGGACACTGTGATATTGATCTTCGCACCGAACTCGACCGTCAGGAAGCTGTCATCATTACGGTGGTTGCAGGAACATTCACCGTTGTTGTCGATGAATCTGAAAGATGGCATAATATAGTCCATCCAGTAGTCTGATGGCACACTCCAAGCCGAGCTTCCAGTATCGAGGAGGACCGGTAGGGCGACGTCTCCACCGCTGTACGCGGCTACACTATTGTGGCCGCCAGAAAACAGTGTCGTTGAGGCCGAGCTGGAAATGGATACGGAAAGGCCAGTCACGGTACTGATGAACTGATCTACCTGGCCTGTTATCGCGTCCGGCAGTAGATCCAGTACAGCTAGTTGGCCGGTGTATCGGCTCGTGTCAATGCCGCCGAAGAGGATAGAACCAGAATTAGCAGACTCGTCGTTCAAGTAGACAGAGTATAGTCTGCTGTTGATCACGCCAGCCTCAACAAGTACCTCCGGTATGTTGGGGTATCGGAAGGGAACTCCAGGAGGATACATGGTGGCCTCGTTCTCCGAGTATCCAATCCCCATGAGCCCAATGGAATATCCGGTCGTGCTGTTGACCTTTTCCGCTACGCCGAACGGCACTTGTTGTATCCTCACATCTGCGATGCCTACTACGTCCTCCGCCAATGGGCCCTTCGCGTACGATTTATCCCCGAAGAAAGTGTTGAACGCAGGAGACGAGTGGAGAATGTGGTAGGTGTCCGAGTCCTCAGGACTGAAAGTACCGCCACGGCAGGAATATGGACCGGTACTCTCGCAGGCCGGCGCACTGGAGGAATCGAAATAAAGGTCGGATGACCCAGTGTCGATAATCACGACTTGGTCTTGCGGCGGTGTGCCGACAGTGACTGCGCTGCCGTCAGTAATCTTCCTTGTTAGGCAATCATACCAATAATCATGTCTGTCTGTCTGGTCCTGAGTCGATGGAGAATCCGGTGTTGCTGTCAGAGATCGCCTACATCTTCTGTAGAAAGCAATGGGCTGGATTGGGTCTTCCAAGACCCTCCTTCATGGTGAGACGACTGTGTACTGGCACATCCCTGGTATCGTTCAAGCCTTCGAATGTTGGAGGTGGCACCTCGCCAAGTCGTGCATGATCTGTCCATTTGCGTACATACCGTTGGCATAATAAGCGCCTCCAGTGGACCACGTCAAGACGTCAAAAACGGTCGTCTCCACCGTGCCTTGTCTCTTAACGAGCCCTTTCGCAACTTCTGAAGCTTCAAAGCTTCCGTCGCGCTTCGTGATGAAGAGCTCAGGCAGGGCGTGTACACTTGCTCCGAGGAGAAGTAGCCAAGTTGGTGACTGTCTCATCCTCCCGGTGCGAGACAGATCGTTCGACGTTCCCAAGATCTCCGTGTAGATGTGTAATGAATGAGTGCCACCGATTATGGTGATCAAAGAGAACCGATCACGATGCAGCGATAACGAGGAGCAACGTATGCTTGAAGGAGCGAGCAGCAAGGCCAATGATGGCTAGCTGTCTGAGAATCTTGCGGAGCTTGAGGCGCGGACTGTCTTGCTAAATGTTGTTTGAGTCTCGGGAATAGTATGTATTTGTAGCAGTTGTGGATAGCAGCGTCGGAGAAGGACACAACATTGAAGCGCGAGGAAGCGTCCACCTTCAATCCGCCGCGGGTGAGATGGCTGATGCAGCAGGTGTCCGGCTACGGGATATCCGCTGGGAAGGTGCATGTAATCGTTACTCAAAGAGGTCGATGGCTTGCACAGGCACCGCAGTTCAGGCTCTCCTGCGCCTATCATTTGGACGCCCTGCTCACCACAGAATGCCTTCAGCCTGACCAGCGAAGGCAACGCGGGTACCCGAGGTGCATCGTTGCTGCACTGTATCGCACTTGGGCAGGCTATAGCCTATCATGCATGCATACCCTCTAGTTTCTTCCCTCTTTAAGCTCTTCAATTAAAGGTTGACAAGCCTTCGCAGGATGGAAGTGGAGCAAAAGGCGCAGGCCTGCAGGATCGCTGGACTCAGCCTGATGGCTGTCTCCAGCGGTGACGGGCGGCCTCATCAGCCTCTAGTCCCAATTTGAATTGTGCGGTTAATAGACACCGGTGAGGCCGCGAAGACTGCCGGGAGACGGGATACGCAGACTTGTCCTGAGAGCAGCTGCATCAAAGAAGCGCCCCGCAGCAGAGCCGCATCCTCTTCCAGTGTAGATCCTAGCCTATATGCAGGAAGGCATGTTGTGATGAGCTTCAAATCAGCGGATGGCGGTGCTGCCTCATGCGAATCGCATATCATGCGGGGTAGATATGGCACCCAAACGCCTTCTCGCCAAGCCACCAGACGTATGCTTAACGCTGATTTGCGCATGGCCAGGTGCCTTCGCCGGAGGCTTGCCCTGAATCTGCAGCTAGCTATTGCTCGCAAGGCAAAGCTGACTATCCGGGTTATGTACATCGTCTTCGAATAGAACGGGCAAGGCGGCAATCCTTTGCACTTGACAAGAGTATCGAGAGCAGGACAGTCGATTCTCGGATGCTGTGTATTGAAGACGAGACTTCACAAGTCACGAGTGCGAGAGGCCCGAGGCTCAGCCACAAAAGTCACACACCGCCTGCAGTAGCTGTCTCGGTTACTATAGCACTTACTAGGTACGGATCTCGAGCAACTCGAGTTGAAGGATGTTTGCGTGCCAAGCAATAAGTATGAGAGCAGCTCATCGCTGCAGCAGTAGCTTTCGTCCAAAGTCCATTACAGAGAGACGGTCCTCCCGCACTCTCGAGGTCCATGCCGCTGTAAGCCGACTACTCTTGCGAGTTCATTGTCGAATTCGTTCCTCCTACGAACGAGAAATCGTGCCTTGCGCCTCTTCGGCTGGCCTCTCGGTACAGAAATTGGGGCCGGAGTTGATCTTGAACTGAGCTGCTGAAGCTTCGTACTATGGTACGGCGTTAGTTGATACTTTGCCTAGTGTAGCACAGAAGACCATTCAGTAGTCCTAAAACAGTCAACTTCGTCTTTCGCTAATAGTAATCATGCTCCATAACCCCATCATGATCCCAAGAGATCTCGCCACGCTCGGCCTGGCGCCTGTCCCAGTGCGAGTGGTAGCTAGAGTAGTCTCTTTTCCCTGACAGCCCAAGCTGTGCAGCCACATTAACATACCCCTCCCCATTCCTTGCTCCCTCTTTCGCCACATTCTTCGCCGCCACGTCCCCATTTCCACCCTCGCTCTCCCACGGAGTTCGACAGAAAGGACAAGTCACCGCTCCTCGACCCGTCTTAGTAGCGGCCCACTGCTTAAAACAAGCCGCATGAATATTGTTCCCGCAAGCAGCCTTACAGTACACAATCGTCTCCCCACTCTCCGGCTCAAAATCCTCAGAGCAGATGGGGCACTCGCCTTCCACTGGCTTCCGCTTGCCATCTTCTTCGTTGTTTTCAGCAGCGGTCTCTGAAGGCAGCGGCGGCGCTTTCTCGAAGATCTCGCGCAGCTCGGATGTTGTGAGAGCGAGCTGGTATTGAAGATGGGCCGGAGCGCGCAGGACGCGGTTCATGACGTAGACTATGTGTTTGCATTGGTTCCCCTTTCGAGCGTGTGGGCAGTCGCAGGAGGGGACCTGGTCGATCGTGATGGTGTAGACGTTGCCTGTTGTGCCGGCTAAGGAGATGGTTTCGGTGGGGTGCTCCGGGGAGTTTGTGTGACGCTGGCGGTCGAGTACGAACATCCGTTGCGTTAGAGCACGGTCTTTGACTTCCAGATAGGTAGTTGGAGCGCTCTTGCGCCATCTCTTCAAACGTTTCTCTTCGTCTTTTGGCTTTTTGGTTCTCTTCTTTGGTTTCGCAACGTCCCCGTCCTCATCCAGAACCGACGGATTCTCTAGCAGCTTCGGTCCGAGTATGCTTGCGAGGGCGTCGTCGATTTGAGAACGAACACTGTTCTTCTGGTCCACCGACTTCTTGGTCCTGCGCTTCTTCGGTGGAGTATCATCCTGCGTCAGGTCTATGAAGGGCGCTTGGCTCGAAGTTGCCGTGGGCGCTTTGCGCTTCCTGGAGGCACTGGGAACGGGCGCTGGATATACTGGGTCCATAGGTGCATACTGGGATGGTGCTGGGGCTCCGTATTGCGCGTATGGATAAGTGTGTGCGCCATTGGGCGGCATAGGCGCGTCCTGCACACCCATCTTGGCGGTAAAGATGTGAAGATGTGAAGACCGATAGAGTCCAATTCGCGAGCAATAATGGGCGCAATGCGAGTTTTCGTCTGACACTCGACCTTGCGCTTCTTGGTGAAGCCGACTCGGTTGTTGTTGATGTTGTGCTATCGCCACCCGAAGCTCGCCGCCACCTCCTTCCTGATCCTGCCTTCCCCAGATCTGTGGCTCAGCCAGATCGATCTTGCCCCGCGTGGCTGAGTGTGACGCATGCGCGTCATGTGTTGAGCTCTTTCCTCATTG
Organism: Neocatenulostroma microsporum; assembly: GCA_022814695.1. Classification (NCBI taxonomy): domain Eukaryota; kingdom Fungi; phylum Ascomycota; class Dothideomycetes; order Mycosphaerellales; family Teratosphaeriaceae; genus Neocatenulostroma; species Neocatenulostroma microsporum. Next base: position 52,988 of record JAKLLW010000028.1, read on the forward strand.
AGAATAAACATGGCATCAAAGCAGCTTTCTTGGTAACAGGTCGATTCTACAATCTCCATCCTCGACACCTCACTCGACTTCCTACCCACCTTCAGACTCGCATAGCACCACTTCTTCACAGACACCCTAGTTCCAACTACTAACCGAAGCACCACGAACAACCATCAACATGCCGGACAACATCCCCAACGAGCCACCACCATCGTACACCACAGCGACAGGCTCATCCTCCTCACGCCCCAACGCCGGTCCTAGCGATGGTAACCACCTCGAAGTTCCAGGCGGCCAGTCAAGTCACACCATCGACCCTTCCCACCGCCGCTCTATGGAAGACGAGCGTCGAAAGCTACCTAAGGGCTGGGTGAGAGCTCTCGACCCGGAGTCAAACCACCAGTTCTTCGTCGACACCACCAAGGATCCACCACGCAGCATCTGGCACCACCCATACGACGACGATGAATACCTCGGCACGCTTTCAGGCGAAGAGCGCGAGCGCATCGAGCAAGAAAGCCTGGGCCGTGGTCGTCCACCTAGCAAAGCAGATATCATGGCTCACCACACCGACAACGACACCGATGACGAGGACGAACAGCCACCTGGCTACTCTTCCTCTTCGAAGCCGAAGCCGGCTAAGGGCCAAGACCTCCCACCGAGAGAGGAGAAGAAAGGTTTCGGCCGCAGGATGAAGGACAAGCTCACCGGCACCACCCACGAAGAGCGCGTGGCTGAGCGCAAGAGACGCGAAGAGGAGGAGAGGAAGGCGTACGCGCAGCACATGGCCATCAGAAGAGCCATGGTCAAAGCCGCACAGACAGGAGAGCGGCAGCTCGTCGGGAAAGATCGCCAAGGAAAGGACGTCTACATCGACCCGCCACAGCGAGGTGGATACCCGGGGGCTGGCTATGGAGGTGGCTACGGGTACGGAATGAGTCCGTACGGAGGTATGGGTATGTACAGCCGACCAATGACACCCTACGGACGACCCTACGGTGGTGGATATGGCGGTGGATACGGCATGCCGCTCGCGTTGGGTATGGGTGGTGGGCTTATGGGAGGGATGATGGTAAGCTTGAACTTCGCACCTACCCTCTATGTTCCTTTCATACTGACATTGACTGCAGCTCGGAGGCATGATGGGTGGCGGCGGCTTCGGCGGCGGCGGCGGTGGTGGTATGTAGGAAACGACCACTGACGGAAAGGGACAAAGTCGAGCCACTGGAGGGTTTTGCCCAAAGCCCACTGCACCTTGGGGGGCGTACAACCACTCTGTCTGCTGCGGAAGTTGCCCGCGGTGCGGCGGCCCGATGACAAGAAGAACTTAACGACGATGATACGAGCGACGAGGAAGCAGTGATACCTAAGTGTTGAGGCGTTAGAACAGCAGACTATGACTACCAATCCAGTACCATGTCTAATGAAGCGTCCTACCAACCTCCATCCTTCCCAAGCACACCACCCTCTCACCTCGCCACTCGTCAGTTCCATCCCCAGCTCATGTAAAGTCACCCTTCCGTGGCTTCAACCTGAGCGTGGGATACATCTCATCAACCCGCTCCTTCCCTTCTCCCACCTCCTTGGTTTGCACATCATCGACCTCTTCTCGCTCTCCACCATCCAAAGCTTGCGCCAGGAGGTACAGCCCATAGCCTAGCAATACCAGCTGCAGGAGTGGTATAAGCAGTACCACTGGCAACCACTTTAGCGCGCGCAAGAGCAGCTGCAACATCCACGCCATGATTTTGTTTCTTTCGAGGGATCTGCTGATGTGTCTAAATGTTCGTGAGTGAGTGACCTGAAAGTCGATTTGCTGGTTGTGACCGAAAATCATGAGATTTTCTTGGCCCGAGACTGGGGATCAGGTGTGGGAAGTGTTTTTGGAATGTGTTTACTGTTCACGAGTCATGCGACTCAGACGAAGGGATGACGACGAGTTTTTAGCAAGCGATCATCGCAGACGTACATTAACTCCTACATAGGCAAATTAACAGCCTTAAGTATATCTTCCACCCCCACCTCATGCCCACCAGGCACCACCTCCCTCCACACCTCCTCTCTCACTCTATGCGGCATATCGAGCACACTCCAATTCGGACTCGGCTCGCTTCTCAACCACTTGAAATCGTCAACTCTACTCCACTGATTCTCTACCTCCCTATCTTCATCCTTGACGTACTTCTCCGGCAGTGGTGCAAAATGAATACCCTCGCAATTCTCGATAATCGGTCGACTGGTCGTTTGAAGATAGACATCGCAGCTCCGGCTTTCGTGCATTCTGAACTGTCGGCTCGCGACCACGATTATGGATTTGGAGATGTTGGTCAAGTGTGCGGCGCCGTTAACGTGGCCGCAGATGATTAGGGATTCGGAGATGTTCTTCAGCGTCAGCCCGGCGAAGGGGTGGCCGTTAGAGGTTGGCGAACTCAAGTCTATTACGCAACGGTGGAGGTTTGATAGTATGCCGGAGCTTGTGGCGTGGCCTGCTAAAGGCGGCAGGACGATATGCTGACCATCATGGTCGTCGATCTTGACTGATGTGCTTTGCGAGAAAGAGGGCTGTCGAATGCGTCCATTGTCAGGCGCAAGTTGGGTCGAGGTTGCAGTATCAGCCGCATCTTCTCCGGGCGCCTCGTCAACACTCTCTGGTGCCGGTGACCGCAGGTGAGCCGGCGTAGTGGCCAAACTCGACTCATTGGAACTCCAGCCAGGCGCAGCCTTCCGCTTCTGCTCAGCCAGACTCGCAGCGTCGTTGAGACTGATGGCCGAAGCGTTCTTCTTCGCTGTGAAGCCCACGCCGTTCTTGAAGGAGAACTTCAGCCTAGGCGCAAACGCAGCTTTGATCTCAGTAAGCTTGTTCGAGAGCGCTTTTATCGCTTCGCCATAGGTCCGCTGATCATACGCCGGGATGATGGATGAGGCGTCCTTGACTGCGTCCGAAAGGCGAGCGATACCTGCTTGGCAATGGTCCACAGCGTCTGATCGTTCGCCACCGGATGTGCCGTGGTTTTGGAGCAAGTCCATCTGCTCTTGAAGGTCTATTGCAGGCATTAGCAGTTGTCTGGGAGTTCGATGAAAGATCCAATGTATATACTTGTCACCTCATGCTGAAAGTATCTGAAAAACTTCTCGCTGTTAGTGATCTCTCTCGCGAGAGCCGGAAGCTCTTCCTGCTGTGCCATGTTCGTTGTAGCCATCCTAGAGCGCTCTGCCCAGTGCTCCGAGATCAGGCTGTGAAGAAAGCCCGCAAGTAGTCCTTAGATGCAAATGGTCACCCTTTACCTGCTCAGAGGTGTAGACGTCTGGGAGAAAGGAGTGCAGAATAACCCTGAAAAGGTCTTGAGACCGCTGGTGAAACGTCGAAGATGATTAGCCTATGATAATGTTGCGAGGTCGCGTCAAGGTTGCAGGTTGGTCGCGTTAAGGGAGCTGCTGCTGCAAGAGCGGGGAAAACGGAGAATACCGAGCCTGAGGCAGACTGCATAGGGCATGAACAGCCATTTGACTTGTTAATTGAGTCGCTGTGGCAGTATACGCGACCGCGATTGCATAACCTTGGGCAGTCGACGAATCTCTAGCCTATGATGGCTCATCTCCATATCAGCAAGCCCTGAGCATCCCACCCCGTCTAAACGCCCGTAGTTCGACAAGACCGCTCGCGATAAATGGCGTGCGGCGGTCCGTAGTTGTCTGATGTGTATCGTGTGTACATATGTTACAACTCTATCATACGGTTGGCACGCCCGGGCTCTGGACCGGCACCTCCATGCCGTAGGACTCCCTGAGGCGCTGCGCTCTCCGCTCGGCGTAGCCTGGCGCGTATACTCCTGCCTTGCTGTTAGCATCTTGCTAGAGGGTAAGAAACACGGAAGTTGTGGTGAATGCCTACCTCTACCCTCACCGACCTCTTGCACGGTATCCTCGACCGGTCTCCGCCTGTTCTTCCTCATGTACTCTTTCCGCGCTACCTCATCCACTTCTGGGTCCCTTTGGTAACCCGTCAACCTGCCGCCTGTGTATGAGAAGGCGAAGAGTACGACTGCGAGTGCGGATCCGTATCCGAGGATCGCTGGTGCGGAGCGGACTGTTATATGTCAGAAGCGAGCTCTTTCACCCCAGTGTCCACCATAGACATACACCTGAGACCCATCATCGTGCCAGCGAAGAACCCTCCAATCGCCGGGTTGTACGCATCGTCCTTCTCTCGTAGGTTGGCGGAAGCGTTCTTGGTGAACTCGTATGCTCCGCCCATGGCAGCTGTTCACCCTGGGGTTAGCATCGTCGTCTCGCCCGGCTGGCCGTTCGCGCACGACTTACTGAACACCGCCGTTGTGCTCCCGAAGCGTGTAAAGGCTCCCCATGCGCCATAGTTGCGACGTGACAATGTGTTCTGAACACTCGAGACGAATGCTCCTGCAGCTCCCGTCAACATCAGCGCCTTGAGTGAAGAGCCGACGGCATCTTTCGGGTGGTAGATCTCCTGGATCTGGTCCTGCTGGGGCGTTGGGTGTGCCATTGTGACCTATGGCGCAAGATAGAGTCGTTAGCAAGTGAAATGGACTCGCAGATGTCGCAGATGTCGCAGAGCTTCATGTTCCTGAGTTCGGAGCTCGGAAGCGTCACGGGAGTTGCCGTCTGCGCCATTGAGCCGCAAGGCATCTGAGAGACGGACACATCGTTAGATGCGACATCTCTTCCATCTCCCACACATGATGGATCGCATAGCTCGATAACACCAGGCCCACTAGCCAATGCTACTACCGGATCCCCGAATGCGTATGGCTCGACGCCGACGACCACCTCGGCCAGGAGCGCTCGCAGACCTCTCGCCCATACGCATCCTCACCCAGATAGCACTCTTGCAGCTATGCTACTATGGCATTGCAATCGTGCTTATAGTCTTCACCACATTTGTCGCTGGCAAGCACCCGGAACCAAGTGTATTCTTTGACTGGCACAATATGCGCGGCGATGTCACCACTGGCTGGACACTGGGACTGTGTTGGATGCTGGATAGCTTGATCACGTATGATTGTAGGACACAAAGACTTGAGGCGGACACATGCTGACATGACGCGTAGTGTGATACCTATTCTACTGTTGATCGCACGCTCCAAGCTCGTACCCGACTTCGCTCTCACGATCCATCTCATCCACCTGCTCGTGACCTCTCTGTACACCCGCGCAATGCCTACTGCGATCTACTGGTGGTTCATCATGGCTTGTTCCGCAGCGCTTATGACTGGCGTCGGGATGTGGGCGTGCCAATGGCGAGAGCTGCAGCCTATGGCATTTGGCGGCAAAGGCAAGCAACGGGCACAAGCAGAGGCATCAAATGGACACCCACCAGAACCCGCAGCAGTAGAAGAAGGCGAGGGTTTTACCATGAGCAGCAGCAGAGGCAGAGGGAGAGATGGCGCTGGCAGCTATGAAATGGTCGGCATGGCTCCCAAAGAACCCGCTTGAAGTCCGCGGACGTTGGACTATCTAGGACATTTGAACCCAGAACACGAGACCCGCTCAGAACGCTCTCAATCCTAGGCCAACCCTCCCGCTCGCAAGCGCACCAAATCAATTCAAGCAGCCATATACAACGTGCTCAAGAGCACTCATAAGCCTCAATCTCCTTCCAAGGCTTCGCGCTCACCTCCGCCAAATGCACCAGCTCATCCGCCTTTCGAATATGGATTGCCAGAGCCTCCGGATCCTGATTCTCCATCGTCCGGTTATACCGCGGAAAGATCTCGCACACCACACGATCAAGATGCTCAGGCGTCGCTATCTGAGGAGTACTCCGAATCATCGTCGTTATCCGCGCTGAGATGGGGTGGAGTGGTAGGTCTGGTGAGTCGCCTGTATCATACCTCCATCAGCGCCAGGCCCTACAGGACTGGAGTACTCTGAAGACTGGTAGAGTAGTGGCTGCGAGACTTACGAGTGAACACCCTCCTCCCTAGCGGCAACCAAACGTGGACGACCTCCTCGTCCTCCCCTGAGGCGTTGGTTAAGAGCACCCCTATTGAGTCTGGCGCGGCGTCTAGATGGCCACCATGCGTCAACCTCAACTTCTCCTGCATGACTTGGTCATATGCTTGATCATGGACGGATGTGGGGTTTGTCGCGGAGAGGTACTGTTGTGGCGCAGGCTGGGCGACTGGCTCCTGGATTCTCTGTCTACGGTGTCCCCGAGCGACGGGTTTCCCGAGTGTCACGCCGAATATGAGGCAGACTATGGTACAGAAGAGGAAGAGGTTGGCGATCAGCGCCATCTCTGGTGCCTCGGTAGCCGCGGATGGGTTCGGTATTGGTGCTGAAAGTACCGGTGCTGTGTGTTGGCTGCTTGGTAGTTGCTGTCCAGCTCGTGATGGAAACACTACGGTGTAATCGTGCTCGGTGTAGTTTGCCGGCCCGTATGCGATGCGCGATGATGCGTGTAGCGTTGGCGAGGTAAACAGCGAGGTATGCGGAGTGGCGACTGGTTCGCGTCTCTGAGGAATGCGCGAGGTATGCAATGTGCAACGGCGAAGCCATAGCAGGTGCCACGGAACATTGGAAGCAGCAAGTGCAAACGCAACGTAACAAATAGCTTTGATACCAGGCACTGAAGGCACTCATCAATATACATCCTGAAAGTCATATCATCGCATAACGTTCATCCACCGCGCTCTCCAAACTCCCTGGCCCAATCCTCAAACTCTTTCAGTCCCTGCTTACTAACACTGGGCCTGATGTTCACCAGACTAGCCTGGAAATCCTCCATCTGTATCGGCCTGATATCCTCCGGACTCATATGCAGCAGCTTCTCACCCAAACTGCGCAGCGGACCCATCGCCGCATCCTTCGCCAAAGCCGTGATATCAGAGCCGGAAAAGCCGTCTGTCAAGCGCACGAGCTGCTTAAGCTCGCGGTCCTTCATGTTATGCTTCTGCGCAGCGATGAGATTGCGGAGCTGCTTTTCACGCACCCAGTCTTCTGGGAGTGGGATGTACTGTCTGCGAACGAAGCGCCGACGGGCGGCTTCGTCGATCGCCCATGGTAGATTCGTAGCAGCAAGTACCAGCACGCGGGTGGCATCACCTTTCTCACTCTCCCTTCCAGCAGCCGCTTTCTGCAGGTCCGACCACTGGATCAAGAACTCGGTCTTGATGCGCCTCGTAGTCTCGTGCTCTGAGCTGCCACCTCTCGATCCAAGCAAAGAATCTATTTCATCCACAAAGATAATACTAGGCGCCAGCGCCTTCGCCAGTGAGAACAACGCGCGCACAAGCTTCTCGCTCTCACCCAGGTACTTGCTCGTCAAGCTGCTAGCTGAGATGGCGAAGAAGACACTCTTACTCTCCGTCGCGACGGCGCGCGCAAGCATAGTCTTTCCTGTGCCTGGCGGGCCGAAAAGGAGCATACCCCGTGCCGGTTCGCGCAGGCCCATGAACAAGTCCGGTCGCAGGAAGGGGTAGACGACGGTCTCCTTAAGCGCGCTTTTGGCGATCTCGAGGCCGGCTACATCGTCCCAGTGCACTTCGTCGCCTTGAATGACGATCTCGTTGAAGATCTGCTTTGCGGCTGCTTCGTCGACACCTTTGGGCAGGTCCTTTATTACCTGCTTGACCTTCTTATCCCATTCTTGTTGCTCTGTAGGCGTGCTTGGGTGATCAGAGTCTGGTGACTCGTCCGTACTGCTCGGTGGTGTCAAGTCGCGGTTCGGCTTGCCGTCTACTCTTCGTTTGCCTGGCTTGCGCTGGGCTGGCTCGGGACTGCTGCTCGCGTAGTCGTTGCGCGCCGGAGTTGGATCAGCCGACATGCGATTCTGTAGTCGCGATTGCTCGCTGTCCAGCTTCTGTCGCTCTGCCATCGCACTGACAACGCCGACGGCGCGTCCATTCACTGCTTTGCGCGCTATCGTTGGCTTTGACTGGGACTGCATCGTCTTTGGTGATGCTAATCGCGAGGCACTGTCAGAGTCTGAAGCACGATCCATAGGTTGCGGCGGCATTGATGATGGCTTCTTCGGCTTCAGAGGCGGATGGTTCGGATACTCTTTCATGTACGAAATCGAGCTGGGACCGAAGTGCGAGATTGACGGTTGCGGTGCTCGAGGGCTCTCGTGCGATGGCGACGGCGGTTCTTGCCTGTGCGGTGGCGGTGGTGGCGGTTGCGACGGCCTGACGGTCTCCATGGACTCGTCGCTGTGCGAGAAAGCTTGTCGCGCATATGGGTTCATGGTCGGGTACGATGGGTAAGTGTTGCCAACATCTTCGCGCGAGCTGTTGTCTTGCTTCGGTCTGTAGTCTGACGGACTCGGCGGCCGTATGAAAGAGTTGTCCGAGGCTCTACGATCCTTATCCGAAGCTCTGCGATCTTGACTAGACGGTTCCCGGCTGCCTGATGGCCTTTCGACCAACCGTCTGGTATATGGATCCCATGTAGTGGGTGCACTGGAAGATGACGCCGCGGCAGAGCCATTCGTTGGTGCTGCGCTGCTTCCACTGGGCCTCTGTTGCTGCCCGATCCAACTTTGCGTCGCCGCCTTCGCGGCAGCTGGCGGTGGCCTCGTACGCATAGTTGTTGCCATCTTCCCGCTCGAAGACGAGCTCGTCCGCTCCTTTGTATTCGATCTCAATGTCTTCAGCATCCCGCCCGTCTTCTTGTCAGGACTTGGTGTCCTTGCTCTCGGCTGTTGTCCTGATGGTGGTGCAAGGTTCGGCGACGTGCTCGTCTGCAGACTCATAGTCCTTGGCGTCTCAGTATCCGAGCTCTTCTTGCTGAAATACGACGGTCGTGGTGGCGGGGCAGGTCGTCGTTCGGGCGTTGGTGAGGGTCGCGGTATGTCGGCGTATGTGGCCTGCGGGACTGTATCGCCACCAAGCCATTGAGCTCCATTGCTACTGCTGCCAACTTTGGGAGACGACTTGCTCTTGGAAAGCAAGCTCTCTTTGCTCTTAGAAGCTCCGTCGCCATTGCCTTTGGCCTCCTCCTCCGCGTCGATCCTGCTCTGCCTGAGCGCTTCCAGCAATTCTACTCGCTCCTTGCACTGCAACTCCATCTTACGCAGCGAATCCTGTAGCGCTCTCTCGGTCTCGGTCCGCGGCGTGTAGCCTGACGGCATCTTGTAGGCATTGTTGTAGTAGATGGTGTCGAGCGCATTTCGCCAGGAACGTAACGCTTCAGCTTCGTTGTTCTACATTCACGTCAGCCACAGCATTGCGCGGGAGCTCTGTCTGTTCGGGCGGCCTACCTGGCTCTCGAAGTAGATGGCCGTCGAGCATATCAAGTACGCTTCGTCGTAGGTTTTCTGCTGATTGTTCGCAGGGTTCTGTTTGCGCAACATCTTGGGGCACGTGTCCTGGCCTGTATACAGCCTTGCGATTGTACAAGGTCAATCACAAAGGTATGCGAAGTAGAGTTGTGTCAACACATCAAGGTTTCGTAAAGCGTCGTGTAGAGAGCCCGATTTGTGTGACGTATATAGATGAGGCTTGTGCGCGCAGCCCAATCCGTACGCGTTTTTGCTTCGACTGAGCCACAATTGAACACACAATTTGGCGACCGATGCGATAGTACTCTTCTCGCCTTCAGCTGAAGAGGAGCTGTATCAGGACGAGGCAGAGTGGGCGATGCGAGCGTGGTTGCGCCCGAGATGCGACCCCAGGGGATATGACTTTGCCTTTGGCAGGCGCGCATTCAGCGCCTCACGTGCCCACCTTGAGCGCGTGAACGTTGCACAGCTTCTATCTAAACAAGCAGAATCGGCAGAGGTCGATGTTTGCGGGTGGGTGCGGTCACTGAGACGACAGAAGAAGGTCGCTTTCGCCGCCATTGGTGATGGATCTTCTTTGGAACCACTACAGGCTGTGCTGAAGCCGGAAGAGGCAGCACGGTAGGCTCGTCGTCCACCTCATGTTCTGGAGCTGCGCTGACTCTGGCGAAGACTATCTACTGGTGCTGCTGTTCGAATGACGGGCTCATGGCAAGCTTCTGTGGGAGGCAGGCAAAGCCATGAGCTTCAAGTGACTCGAGCCAGCATACTTGGCGAGAACGACGCAGAGCACAACCCACTTCAACCGAAGTATCAGACAACAGAATTCCTAAGGACCATACCGCATCTGCGACCACGCATACCAGCAAACGCACTTCTCCTTCAGCTGCGGTCCCTAGTGATCGCGGCTCTTACCAATCATTTCATTGTCGAAGGCTTCGTACAATGCCACACTCCAATCATCACTTCCTCAGACTGCGAAGGGGCAGGCGAAGTCTTCACCGTATCTTCTAACGCATCCAAGGACTCCGAGCAGAAGACCAAGCCCGAGGATGCGGCCACTGTCGAGCACTTCTTTCGAAACCCGAAGTATCTGACCGTGTCTGCGCAGTTGCATCTGGAAGCTTTGGCGCAGGCTGTGGACAGGGTGTGGACACTCTCGCCAACCTTTAGGGCTGAGAAGAGCGATACGCCACGTCACCTCAGCGAGTTCTACATGCTCGAAGGAGAGATGTGCTTCACCAATGATCTGGGCGATGTCATGGACGTTGTTGAGCAGATGCTGGTGACGCTTGGAGCCGGTCTACGAAGCTCACGCCTTGGCAGTGAGCTTTTGAAGGCTCGGCCACATTCACAGCGTGATGCGGCCGCCGAAGGTGACGACTCAGTAGCAGCAATTGACTTGGAACAGCGCTGGACCGGATTGGCAGAAGGTCACTTCCCTCGGATCACCTACGCTGATGTTATCAAGCGTCTCCAAAAAGCGGCTTCTGAAGGAAAGGCGACGTTCGCCTTTGCGCCAACTTACGAAGATGGCCTACAAGCTGAGCACGAGCGCTTCATAGCAGCCACAGTTGGCGCGGGCAAACGCCCTGTCTTCGTCACAGACTACCCACGCGCTCAGAAGCCCTTCTACATGCCGCCTTCGCTATCGACTGAGAACAGTAAAGGCAGCGAAGATACCGTGGCCTGCTTCGACCTACTCGTGCCTGAGTTGTGCGAGCTGGTCGGCGGCTCAATGCGTGAGCACCGTTCCCACGAGCTACAGCGGAACATGGAAGCCAAAGGTGTTGCTGGTAGCACTCTGGACTGGTATCAGGACCTCAGAAAGTATGGGAGCGTGCCACATGGCGGCTTTGGGCTTGGCTTCGATCGACTTCTTTGTTATCTGAGTGGCACGAGCAATGTGCGCGACAATGTGGCGTTCCCAAGATGGCACGGCCGGTGCGACTGCTGATGGCAATACGAACCACCGCGCAACAGGAGCTCGAAAGATGTCATGGCTATAAATGTAGCGACATCAGATCAAGTCAATGCGCAGCCCGCCCCATGAGGAGTGCCAGGGGCACATTCCAGCCGGAGCTCCTGCCGGAGCACCAAGCTCTTGGCATGTATATCGGCACCACATCCTCACACCTTCCCATCTCTCTGGCTTCCATACCTCTCTAGCTCCCATCTCACTGGCATCTGCAAGGCCCAATTTGCGCAATGGCTCAGCCGGTAAATCTCATCATCCTTCAGTACCAGGACTCTCCGTCTTTTGTTCGTTCGCCGGTTCTGCTGAAGCATGCACCGCCCTGTACGACGCCATGTCGTCTTCTTGCTGACCTCTGCGTTTCTCATTCTCTGTTTCATTACACTGCAGTCTGGTCAAGTAGCTTCGACCGAGCATTCAAATCACCAGCACTCATTGTCAAGACCCTCCTTCGACTGGGCGAACAAGCCGGAGCGCTATCCCGTCTCGCCCTCGGCGTATGAAGCCCTTCCTTCGCCACAGAGACAGCTGCCAAGGTTACAACATAAGTTCGGTTCGGATGGCGCAGCACAAGTAGACCGTCGTGAAGCTGTCAAGCATGCCTTTACGCGGTGCTGGGATGCCTACCGGAAGCATGCATGGATGGCAGATGAGCTGTTGCCCGTATCTGGTCGCAAGAAAGACCACTTCGCTGGCTGGGCAGCAACTTTGGTGGACTCGCTGGACACACTCTGGATCATGGGTCTAAAGAACGAGTGGGAAGAAGCTGTGGAAGCCACCATAGACATCGACTTCTCGACCACTAAAGTGGAGGGCACGATCAGCCTGTTTGAGACCACGATCCGCTATCTTGGTGGTTTGCTGGCAGCGCATGATCTGAGCGGCGACGGTCGTATACTAGCAAAAGCAGTGGAGCTTGGTCACGCACTGTACGGCGCCTTTGATACTCCAAATCGTATGCCTATTACGCACTGGGATTTGCCGCGAGCAGCGAATGGCTCTGCGGCGAAGAAGACCGCTGATGCTCAAGTGATCTTGGCCGACATCGGATCGTTGACGCTGGAGTTCACGCGGCTGTCGCAGCTCACAGGAGACCCTAAGTGGTATGATGCCATTACTAGGATCATGGAGCCTTTTGCCCAGCAGCAGCACAATTCGACTTTGCCAGGTATGTGGCCTCAAACGGTCAACGCCATGGCTCAAGACTTCCGCAATGGGATAGATTACTCCGTGGGAGCTCTCGCGGATTCGATGTATGAGTACTTAGTAAAGATGGTGGCTTTGCTTGGTGGGTCAGATATGTACGAGGAGATGTACAAGTATGCCATGGACACGACAATCGAGAACCTCCTCTTTCGGCCAATGACACCCGACCAGGCGGATATACTCATGGCAGGGAAAGTGCGTGCTACCGACTACGCACCACCAGCCTTCAAGCCGGAGCCTGAGCACCTTGGCTGCTTCATCGGCGGTCTTTTCGCGCTCGGCGGTCGTATCCTCAGCAATGATACACACGTCATGATTGGTCGAAAGTTAACAGACGGTTGCATCTGGGCCTACGACGCAAGCCCGCTCGGTATCATGCCAGAAGACTTCAGCATGGTCGCTTGCGAGGACTCTGTCTCCTGCGAATGGAGCCAGAACAGATGGTACGGCGGCATACTCAATCGCTTGGCGCCAGCGCCAGGGTATCTTCCAGGCATGGCAAATGACCAATCCCTGTCTCTCATAGAGGACCCAGCAGAACGGGCCGTCAAGCACATCGAATCGTCAAGGTACCCTCCTGGCTTCACGTCAATGAGTAACAGACATTACATCCTCCGCCCTGAGGCCATCGAAAGCGTCTTCGTGCTCTACCGCATCACTGGTGATCCGAAACTTCGAGATGATGCTTGGCGGATGTTTCAGGCAATACAGAACGCTACTATGACGGACATTGCCAACTCAGCGATATCCGATGTCACCAACCCGAATGCGCCGAAGATGGACGAGATGGAAAGCTTCTGGCTTGCCGAGACGCTGAAGTACTTCTACCTCATCTTCAGCGAGCCGAGAGTGGTCAGTCTGGATGAGTATGTACTGAACACTGAGGCTCATCCTTTGCGGAGGAACAAGTATAGCTCTTGGGGTTGGTGGTGAGCCCGGACCGTATGAGAGGCACGAAGCTGTCAATAGCGTGCACGACCTGATCGATAGTGTACACGACCTGGTCAACGGTGTACACGACCTGTTGTGATCTTGTGGCCATAGCTATGCGTACCTGCACGGGCGTTCAGAATGCCTGACCGAGCTTTGTTGTTCTGTCTGGCTCACCCAAGACAGAATCATCGTCCACAATGTTGCTGCGCACATCCACTTGTTCAAGCAGTACGTCAGCCCTTGCGGGACCGTCTTGAGGCACTTATATACAAGCCGACAGACCATGCCAGAGTCCATCACTGCTCTATCGCACACATCCCAAGCGTCTTCAGCCGTTCATGTGTCCCGGCTCGCTTTAACGCCGTGTCAATGGTATCATGATGCTACCCAGCACTTTTGATACAAATGCATCTCCTCCTCCAGCGCCATGGCTCGCTCGTCAGAAGGAGTTCGCCCATAGATTCACCAAATCAGCACTGGCAAACCGTCGTCCGCTTAGTGCTCGATCTCCTGCTAATCCATGCGATGCACGACCGTGACCGCGCTAACCACGTCCTCACATCCAGAAGCTGCGCAGTGTTCTTGTGTCGAATGATACGCTTTCACGGGCCAAAATTGTCCGCCTATTGCTCGCTCTCGTTCTTCACCCGAATGAAGTACGCCTTCGCCAGCTCGTATGCGGACCAGCAGATCGCCGTGCTCGGCGCAGCAGTCACCACTCTTGCCTTCATACCCCTAAAGAAACCCTTTGCGCCCTCTCGTCTCCAAATAATGCCCGCCGCTGGAAACAGCCCTCTCGCATGCCTGATCTCGGCATCGGTGGACGCGCCTCTCGTCTGTAACAGCGTCTTCACCACATCCAACGGCGTAGTCGCTGCCGCCGCAAATCCACCAGCCAATCCACCAGCCGTGCAATGTGTAAGCGGATCGTACCCTTCTCTTCTCCGCCGCTGCATAGCCTTTGTGAGCGACTCGTATGCGGTGAATTGTAGTGCAGTGAAAGGCACTGTCATGGTGAGGGTGGTCGGGTATGACACGTAGAAAGCGCGCAAACCTTCTTGCCGGAAAACTGTTCGCGCGCAGTCGGTGAGTGATCGGTAGGTCGAGCCATGCATTTGCATACGCTGTTTGATGACATCGAACGGGTTCATGAAGGCGTCGCTGGCTATTGTCGCGCATGCGCCGCTGGATGCTAGATTTCACCGTCAGCACCACAAATTTGTATGCCAGATCTCGTGGCTTCTTACCTGCTGCCACTGGGTGATGCCCTGACGCATTGCCGCCCATGGCCTGCTTCACCACCTCGTACGTCGCAAAGTACACTGCGTGCGCAGGTCCGGCTCCCACGATCACGCTGGACAACCCCTTCCATAATGACGCATATCCTTCAACTCTTGATATTGTTGCTATCGCGTTTCCGAGGCCAGTGTAGATTGCTGCGGGCGTAGGGTTGACGACTTGCATTCGTGTCTGCGCAGATCATGTTAGCCATCGCCCTGCCATCGCCATTGCCTCTTCCGTGTGGTGCATACCTTGAGTAGATCAATGGGGTACATGACCGAGTGTTCCTGTCGCCGCTGTCAGTCTCCTGCCTCCCAGAACGAAGCCCTTCCGTCTGCGCTTACTGCAATGCCAGCGAATGCGCCGGCAGCCATGTTGGCCGCCAGTGAGAAGTTCGGTGGTAATGATTCATAGCTAGACATCTCATCAGCACGCTGCATCCACTGCCATTAGCAATGCCACGGAGGTGCCCATACTCGTAGTCCTCAGGCGGATCAACTGCCAGATGCTTCTCGTCCCCTGCCATACGCCCTGCTGGCGCAACTCCAATCGCTGTCTCCACGCTCGCTGCTCCTGCCGCAGACATATACACCACCCAGAAAGGACACCGAAACAAAGCGTGTCGAAGATGTTTGTGTGACGGGGTGTATGTTTTATCAGATCCTTTGATCAGACCAAGCGGGTGGCGGTCAAACGAGCCCAGAAGTGTCGCTTCTTCGTTTGTCTCGTGTTCCCAAGTTCCTGCAAGTTGGAGAAGGTCGCTGCTGCTGGCTGTCTTGCGGCCTGCCTCGGAGGTGTCGATTGCTAGCGGTCTGTGCAGGAGCGAAGTGGAAGTTTGTTATCAGATCTACACGGATCTGTATGTCATTATTATTCTGCGTTTTTGTTTCGGC
Organism: Neocatenulostroma microsporum; assembly: GCA_022814695.1. Classification (NCBI taxonomy): domain Eukaryota; kingdom Fungi; phylum Ascomycota; class Dothideomycetes; order Mycosphaerellales; family Teratosphaeriaceae; genus Neocatenulostroma; species Neocatenulostroma microsporum. Next base: position 68,523 of record JAKLLW010000028.1, read on the forward strand.
GATGCTTCCTCGGAGACCGCAACATCCGCTTACTCTGCGGCTTTAACGACAGCCTCGTACGGTAGGTGCATACAAGGAGTAAGCAACAATAATGGATGCCTAGAATGCGTTCTTGCCTAGGTTGATCGCATGCAAATGCGAAGGAAAGTGCTGCAGGTACACGGGCTGAACCATCCTTGCGCTGCCTCGGCAGGAATATGGACAGCTCAATCTCGCTGTGTGCATGCCTCTTTGGGCGAACTATGTACGAGCTGCTCATATTGAGCGTACCTCCAGGCACACATATCGCCATGAAAAGCAAAGTCGCTTGCAGAGCAGCTTCGCGAAGTCATGAGACATCAACATCGTCAAGCGACGCAGAACTCTACGGAATTATCCTCGCCCTCCTCATATCATCAAAGACAATCTTGTACCCCTCAGCATGCGGCCTCTCCTCCATGAACCCAATACTCCTGCTCGCACTCGCATCGTAGTCTCGTCGGAACGGTATGCCCATGACGCTCTGCATGAACTGCCAGCTCGTGCCCTCCAGAGCACCCTCTTTCAACCCATTCTTCGATACCCAGCCAGCCCACTCACTCTGATGATCCTCCATCCACTTCTGAGCGCTAAACGGCTCGCCCGAAGACTCGGGCGCGATGCCTCTCAGCCCAAAATAAGCGCACAGCTCAGGCCAGACTTCCCGCCACGTCGTGGCCGGGCCATCCACAACATTGAACGCTCTCCCGCTCGTCTCGTTCGCATGCATACTTGCAAAGATATGAAACCTCGCCAAGATACCCTGACTGGTATCCGTATGCAACGCCGTCCACGCATCGTTGTTCCCAGGAAAGCGGACTTCGCTGCCTTCTCCTTCCACTGCTCTCCACAGGCTCAGGAATAGCCCAATGGCTTGCGCGATATTCATGGCGTTGTTTTGTGGTACGAAGCCTACGATAGCGTCTGGACGAATCTCACAGAAAGTCCAGGGCTTGCCTTCGGAAGCGCGGGTCATGATGTCGTATTGTTCGTAGTAGAAAACGTTGGAGGCGTGCGGTTCGGGGATGCGTGGCATTGATTCCTTCAAGGGTGGGTTGTATGGCACTTTGTCTACGAATTCGACGCCGTATGCCTGACAAAAGCTCGGTCAGTGTCACGCTCGTACACCTGATCTCAGGTATGTATGCTTACCTTCCCGCCAGTCTGCAAAGTGAAGAACCGCATATTCGGGCACGTAATCTCACATGTCCCAACAGCATTGGTCAGGATCTCGCAGTTGATCCTCTTCAGCTCCTCGTAGTCGCTGCCATGTCCAGAGTACGCAGCAAAGTACACATGCGTGATATGCTCTATGCCTGGGACATGCTGCATGGAGAACAAAGTCTTCGTTCGGTCGGTGAGGTCCAAGTCGCTGTAGAGCTCGATGCGCTGGTCATCCGGCAGTTGTGCGACATCTTTGGCGAGCGGCCGGTTCGTGAGGCCGATCACGCGATCGAAAGTCGTGGGTGTTGGGTGTTGAAGGAGCTGCTTGAGCAGTGGGTAACCGGTCTGCGACGTGCTATCAGCCGCATGTCTCTTGAGCTATCGAAGGGGCGACTAACGACGCCAGAGGCGCCAAACACCAGCGCTTGCAGTGGCTGATTCTGCTCGTCTGGCATGATCGCTTCTTGCTCTGGGGTTTGTGAGTACCTTATGTGGAAAGAGGAAATGGCAAGATGGAATGATCACGCAAGAGTTGATCGACAAGAAGCTCACCTACCTCACTTGCCTATCGCAACAGCTCATTAATGCCGTCTCACACCTCCGGAGACACTACCGACGTAGGAAGTACCGATGTCATAACAGAAGAAAGTACCCACGTACTGGATCACCGCGGGGAAGAAGTTATGTCGATCGTCTGGAGGTGGAGAAGCTCGGCCGCAGATCCGGGAGCGCCAAGCGCCGAGAGCGCAGCCTTGTCGCAGGTGAAGGTGAGTTCAAGGTAGAGTCTCCCACCCTTTTCCCGGCATTTGTCTTCTCCCCAGATCCGATCTGAACATCGTTAGCTGGAAGGCTGCACGGTATGTTCGTCCGCACCAGAATGTGCTGGGAAAGTCTGAGAAGGGCGGCACCCGGTGTCAGGCTGAGTGTATCTGCTTCGGTGCTCAAAGGCAACCTTCTCGCCATACTGTACAGCTAAAGCTGGGTATCAATAAGTACATGAGTGTGCAGGCAATCAGGACTTCTTGTCCATGCCCTGCTTTCTACCTCTCTCCTCGCCATCTGAAGGAGACGGCTTGGGCGCGAGCCTCCCGTACCTCCTCGGCTTGGACCGTGGCGATCTTGTTCTGTCGTTGGCACGAGCCAATGGAGGAGTCCGAGATCGCCCGCGCGAGGAGGAGTTGGGCATTATCTCTGTGCCGAGCGGATTGGAAAGCTGATCACCGCGCCCCGTGGATGGTGCTTGCGGCCCGACGTTCATGAGAAACTGTTCATTGTACTCGTGGTTGACATCGGAGGCTCCCATACTGTCGCGCCTGATGAGATTGCCGATGGCCATCTTGTCAGTAATAGTCCTCCTGTTATACTCACAGCGATGTTAGCCTCGAGCGAACTTGAGGTAGTAGCAATGAAGTGGGAGTAGCCGGCTGCGTATGGTTCTACCACGACGCAGCCGCTACTTGCCTCTGTTCATCCCAGCTCGCCTGTCCACCCTCCTGCGTCATCTTCGGATCGATGGTATTACCGTGCCACTGCGCCGTCTGCTGTGGCCGGGTATCGTCGGCCATCGTCACGTCGATCTTGGGCGCCGGCTCCGGATCACGGCAGACAGGCTGCACCAGCTCATCCTTCTGCTCGTCTTTGACGTAGACGAGGTAGGTGGGTGTGCCGTGCTCCCATGTAGACGCATTAAAGATCTGGTCCATACTACTCCTCGGCACTTCAGTGACCCGCTCATCATTGTACTTCCGCCATATGTCTTTGGCGAAGTCGTGAACGCAAAGCCAGTAGTGCCCGGAACCTTGCGTGCCCCGGTGGAAGAAGACGGCGGCAAGGCGGTACTTGAGCTCTTTCAGATCCTTAAACTGGGCATCCATCTGCTTCTGGAGGTCGGTGAGCTCGCTCTCCAGCTCGGCGAGGCGATCTTTCTGCTGTTGCGCGGCGGTCGCAAGGGTCGGAGCGAGGTCTTGGTCCATATCCACACCCTCCATGCCGACCTCTTGCAGCACGTCGTTGACATTGTCAAGATCCTTCAAGAAGGTCCCAGTTTCCTTAAGAGCAGCAGGCCCCTCAAGACCTACCGTGGTGTCCTTCAAAGCTTTCTTCTCTCTCTGCAACCACTTCATGTGCCTTCTCCAAGCCCAGCTCTGCTTCCTACGCTGCATGACATCTTGGTTGTTGACGTCATCAGAGTAGCGGTCCATGTATAATTCATCTTCAAGCCGCACAGTCTTCTCCGTCTTGAACGCACCACTACCCCCTTTGTTGAACCCGATACGCGGAATGTTGATCTGGAGGATCTGCGGCAAGCGCTGCACGGTCTTGTACATCTGGAATTTATCCTTGTCGCCATACTCTTGGAGGTCGAAGAAATCGTCCAATGCGCTGTAGAGATCGGTGGCTTCGTACGGCACATTGAGCTGTATGGCAGAGTCCAGCAACGGGTTCTTCTCCTTGCTAGTAGAGCCGTCGTCATGCAGTCGCGTCTCAGTCAAGGCGATTTTGTAGCACTCGCGAAGGGCATCTTGCTGTTCGCCACGGTGGTCCTTCCCTTGAGGCTTCATGCCGGCGCGCAGACGGAACATGGCGCTGTCGTGCACCTCAGTGACATCTTGTTGCGCTTTCGCGTTTTCCTCTGCCTTTTTCAGCGCCTCGTCTTTGGTGGTGGAGAACCTCCTTGGCGGAAGTGGAGGCGCATGGTTCGGTTGCTGTTTGGCATCGTGCGCCTTATGCGATGGCGACTCTGGTGGCGTAGGCAGCGGGTCTCCGTCGACTGCTGTCTCCACGTCTTCGTCGACTGCCATCTCCACATCTTTGATATCGCCATTAACTGAAGCCTGCAGTGTCTCACTGCTAGCATTTGACTCCTGCCGTGATCTCGTCGTCTCTCCGTTCTGGGTCGCATCCGGTGTAGGTGCTGCATCCGGCATTTTAACATCAGCGACGGCTGCCAGACCACCGGCGGCTGCCTCCTCAGTGAGGGCGCTGCTTGCTAACAGCGCGTATTCGTCGGGAGCCAGGAAAGCCCTAATAACTAGGTCCTCCTCCGGCTTGACGGATGGTCTGTGAGTCTTGATCATGCGCTGAAACAGCTCCTGTAGATCCTTAGCGAAGCGTTGGCCACCCTTGATCTCCACCTTCGATATCTGTCGCTGTCCGACACGCTCCTCCTTCCCGTCATTCTCAGTCAGGTCGAGCTTGTAATTCTCGTACTCTAGTATGATGTCGCGGAAAGGCTTGAAGGCGAAGTAGTACTGCAGCAGGCTGTTGAGGTAGCAGGTGTTGCCGCGACTCTCAAGGCCAACCGGCCAGCTGTCAGTCGAGTGTGTCACTGGCGCGACTTCACCACTGCGTGCTCGCTGGATCGCAGCTATGGCCTTCTCAGTCTGTTCTCCGGGACGATCCTGCCTTGCGGAATCGAATGTGTATGTAAGTGTCATTTCGTCAAGTTCTTCAAGCTTGACGTTGATGTTCAGTAGTCGCTTCGCTTCCTCGATGTCCATGTCGGTGCTTTCGGCCTGCCCGCTTGTGAGCCAGGCGTTCAGAGTGTTACTCTTGCGCTCTCGCGCGATTGTAGAGACGGCCTTGCGTGTCGTCTCCTCTTGTGAAGGATCGTCTTGCTGGAAAAGCTATCAGCACAAGCCAATCGTGGAGTACAGTAGAGGCGGTATACCTTTGAGATGGCGTAGGCCACTACGACATCATCGGTGGTGTCCATGGTCACTCCCAGATACGCGACCGCCTGCTCGTAGGTGTCTACAGACTCCCTCGAAGCAGACATGATGCGCTCGCTCCCTCTCGATTCGCCAATTTTGTACAGCGCCTTGCGGCCTTCTTCGGCAGCGGCTGCACCTGAGTTCTGTTGCCGTGCGTGGAAGACGTTCAGGATGTACTCGTCGGTAGCGTCGCGGCCGTTGTCGATGCCAAGTGTTCTGTACGCTGCGCTCAAATCTCTGCGGCTGACTTGACCTGCAGACTGAACCATCACAGTCTTGGTTTGAAGCTCTTCGGTATTCCTGCCCTCTGTAATGACCTGTAAGCATTCAAAGTAATATGCGCGTTGCTCTGGGTCGCAGTTCGATTGTCGGTCGTGTGCGAAGATGACAAGAGAATCTGCAAAGTCCGGGAGTGCGCCTAAGCTGGCGAAGTAACTGCGATCGTGTTAGTGGGGCTTCGTTGTGAAGTGAGGAAGTGGAAGCTGCGCACGGAAGTTCTTCGTTTGCCGCAGGTGCGCGTCTCACATGCCGTTGATCTGCACACAAGACGTCAGTTTCAAAGCGAGACAAAGACACACATATGGAAAACGCACAGCCTTGCGCCGCAATTACCCGCTCAACATCGCGGTTTGCGGATGGCCAGCCCTCTGTCGCAGCAGGGTTGACCGCGCCGGTCTCGGATGCGATCCGGAACATCAACGCAAGCAGCTCAGCCCCAACGTCCTCCAGCAATTCGCGCTGGCTGCTGCCATCTGTTTGTAGGCGGTTGTCAATCGGAGGTGCATCCGGCAAGCGCCACTCCGACTCGTCCTGTTGCTGCGTCAGTTTACGCTTCCGACCGACTGCCTCGTCCAGGCAGCTTACTGCGTACACGAAGCCAAGCCTCTCCAGCAGCTCCTTGCAATCCTTTCCCTCAACTCCGAAAGCCTCCATAAAGCGCTTATTATTCGCTGGGAAGGCCCGTTTGTTATGGGTTGTGCTTAGCGCGTCATGAATGTATCTCCGCAGTCTTGTGAGTGCTTCCATTGGCGTCGCCTGCCGTACCCCTTCCCTAGTCGGGTCCGCCTGCACCATTGCTTCATATCTCCTCTTCAACCGCTCGGTGTTGGTCAAAAGATCCTCATCACTCTTGTGCACTCGCATCTGCCTGTAGCTGATCTCGAGATGCGCCTGACACTGAGGAGCCGAGCACTGCCAAGCGTAGCTTATACGCTCCGATGTCTGTACATCTTCTGCCTTAAGCCGCTGGAAATGGTGGAGTGGGTACTCCGAGTTTGAGCATGGGTTGGTCGCCCTACCATAGTCTATCCTGATCGTCGCATGTATCCGGCACTTCTTGCAGACCATCGCCAGCCTGTACTTCGTCGTGCCATCGGGTCTGAGATCGAGCGGAGGTGTAACGCTCTGATCGTGCTTCGTGGTGTACTCATGCTTGCAACTCCCTATACCAGCACCAAGCTGTGCTCCTTCTCCTACCGGCGGAGCATGGTTTGCGAGGAGTGACTTGTCGTGTACCGCTTTGAGAGGATCGAAAGCCAGAAAGTCTGCGCAGATCTTAGGCGCTGTCTTTCCGGGCCCCGAAGGTGGGAAGGACATCTCGCCGGTATGCGGTCAGATGTGTCAAGCCTCAGGCGGTATATATGCTGCCGGCGCAGTTGTGGTGTATGTGTACAAACCGCTGTGTAAATGCAAAGAAGTTAAGCAGGCTTTCACATGCGAACGACGCGCTGCAAGATGCACGGGCCTACATCACGACTGCGCCACAGCCTTCCTCAAGACTTCAACCGAGAGGCACCTCCGCATCCTCCGCAAAGCAAATATCTCACTAACTTGTACCAGCACCGTGGGTCATGAACTGACTCTTCAAAGTCTCGTTCACTAACTGTTGCCTTGGTGTCGCAAGGTAAGCTGCTTTCCGGAGCATCAACTGCCCCTCAAGCACCTACACTCCGTTCAACAGCTGGAGATCTTCACACCACAACCTCAGGGAACAACGAGCACCAGGATTTTCACGCGCTACCATGGCTACGATGCTCGATCTCCCACGAGAGCTATATCTGATGCCATGCTCCTACTTGGCTCCGACAGAGCTAACGAAGCTGGCCGGCGCGAGTCGCGACCATTACCTTGCAGTACAACAACCGCTCTATGCGAACATCAGGATCACGGAGTGGGGCCGGTTGATCAAGCTGGTAGATACCATGAGAAAGGTGCCAGTGGTCTCAAGTATCAGTCCACAACAGAGACTGCGCTGGTTCAAGTTGAGCGACGCGCAGCTCAGAGAGCGGGATATCAAGCACCTCGATCTCACTTTGGACAGTCGCAGCAAGGACGCCGGCAAAGTTACTGGTGCTGTTCTGTCGAACTGCATTGGAGCAATATCTCGGAATTGCTACGATGTCAAGATTAGTCTGACTCTCAACGGCGCATGGCGAGATTTGGATAGGCAACTTGAGAAGTTCGCCATGCCGAATGTGAGCAGGCTCGCTATGTTCAAACCAAACGCTAGCAGCGACTCTGGACTCAGTTCCGCGGAAGCGGACATTTGGGACTTGGTCTTTTCAGGCTCAACCTTCTCCGACCTCAGGAGCGCTTACATGACCACAGGCGCCCACTCCGCGAACTCACTGCCTAACTCGCTGCATGGTTCGATTGGTGTGGCAACGGGAGTCCATGGCGCTCACCCGTGGAGTTCAAAACATCCATATGCGAAGAACAGTCACCAAGTACCCTTCAACGCCCTGCGCAACCTCGAAGAGGTTCGGCTCCACCACAACATTGCTTTGAACGTGGACGTCATGGAGTCACTATTTGGCTCGGCTATCATACCACAGCGGCTTACCAGACTGGAGATTGTGAACTGTCCTAACCTGCACCCAGTGAAGCACATAAATGCACTCAGCACGCTCCTGCAGGGAGCATTGCACCTGGTGCAGCAGCTGAAGCTGCACCTATGCAAGCTGCCGCATTACGACCATGGTGACACGTTCCTAGATACGCAGTATGCAGCCAGAATCGACGAGCATCCGGAGGAGCACCCTTGCAACATTGTGCGTGAGATGGGGCAGAATGTGCGTCATCTTGACTTGGCATTGCCGTTCGTCTGCAATAGCATTCTCTCCAAATCAACGAAGAAGTTGAGGACGCAGGCTTCCGACTCGGACTATTCAGAAATCTCATTGGAACCCTACGAGTCTCTGCCTGGCCGGCTACTCGCCGAAGGCTACAAGTACCGAAGACTGATTGCCTGGCATGGGGTTTGCCGTGATGCGCATGGCTGGCATGAGATGCTGGAGGCTGCAGGTGATCAGCAGGGCAAGGTGAGCTGGGAGATGCTATATGGGTCGGAGAGCCGTGGTAGCTGGCATGTGAGCGGATGTTTGCCTGTGACGTTTGATGCAAAGGATGTGCTTCTGCGGCCATTCACGTTGCATTAGGTGGAGTGAGGCTAGGCACCAGAGGAAGTGAGAGCGAGTGGAGCAGATGCGCGTGATTGGCAAAGGTCACAAAGTGCATACACTTGGGGAGATGCAGTATGCACGTGGTAAGCGACAGCAGGCTGTGACATGCGATGCACTGGGATCAAAGAGCCAATCAGCTATCGCATCAGCGTCAGTGATCTCACGCTGGCAAACGACGTGATGTGCGTAGCCGACGGGAGTTCATAGCAGACTGGCAGCCAGCGACGGCAGGGAACAGTAGGTCGTTAGGGATCGCTAGGCAGGCAATGCACTCAAACAAGGACTCAGTGAAGCATCCCATCAGAGGCAGTGATGTTGCACCGCTCCTTCCTCATTGGTAGGTCTGCCTGAAGATCGGCGTCAGCTCCACGGTTTGCCACCAAACAGGGATTATTGCTGCCTTGGCTGGAGCCTTGACCGACCGTTTCATATATGTTTCGTCTACTTCCACCTCATTCTCAACATTAACACCGACTTCGACCGTACTCAGAACTGTCTACCAGCACATTAACTTTCAGCATACCAACAAGGGATCATCAACAGCCACATCACTCAACATGTCTGCTACCAACAACAGCAACCCAGGCAACTTCGCCAATCGTCCAACTGAGGAGGTCAAGGAAATCGCTTCGATGGGTGGCAAGGCTAGTCACAAGAACGATGGCGAGGAGGTATGTGTTTCTCCAGTGCCCCATCTTGTCCCTCTCCGTGATCGCATGTGCTCGTTGAGCTACTTAGTCGCTCTCCCGTGGCCTTTGGCAAGCTCATTCTTCTACTACATGCACGCTTCCCAGCAGATTACTGACCATGACTGCGTGTAGTCCAAGGACTCCACAGGTCGCAACGAGGACGGCACTTTCACCAAGGGCTCCGAGGCCGCGAAGGAAGCCGGCCACAAGGGTGGCGTGCACAGCCACGACCACGACGGCATGGCCAAGGAGGAGAAGGTGAGCGAGCTGGATCTCCGGATGACAGACGAGATGCTAACATGCTGTGCAGGACTCCGGTCGCAACTCCGATGGCACGTTCACCAAGGGTTCCGGGGCTGCGAAGGCTGCTGGTGAGAAGGGCGGCCATGCTACTGCTTCCGACTAAACAAACAGTCAGCTAGCCAGCACTCGCAGAGCTGCATTGAGATGCGGATCGCGAGATGAGCGACTATTCACAGTTGCCTCACGATGACGAAGGCGCTTGGAGTATGGGGCAGCAATCATTTAGCCTCTAGCCTAGCACGAGCAGCCTTCAACGAGAACAGTTCGCAACCACGATCCTCATCTCCGTGCTACCAGACGTGCTATCGGCTTTTGTATCGTCCTCTGGGCGACGATCGCAACATGTGCTTTCAATTGACAACGCCGAGAACCCACAGCGTTCTCTGTAACATCGAGTACCTCTCGCGCTACGCATCGTCCTCTCGAACTGATTACAACGTGTCTTTCTCGTATGGCTCTTTTCGACGTGCTTGCTAATCCTATTCTACCAATACTATTCTCATTTCTAGTGGTGACCTGCCTCATCCAACTACAATTCGTTTGTCTGATGTCGCGCACACCACCATCAACGTATGTATCACAGCTCTGCATGTCGCTTGGAAACGTCGAAAGACTCCGCGCACTCGAATGAAGCCGCATCACTCGGATCGCCACCAACATAGGCAGCAACTAGTGGGTATTGGCAAAGGGGGCGAGACGTCGGTGCCTCAGTCTTGTCCTCTGGTACCGTTGTGCCGTCCAGAGTATCAGGAGCAACGCCTTCCTCAACCCACTTGACCAGAGACTCCAAGGCTCTACTAGGGTAGGCACCGTTGCCGCCGAGACAGTGGAAGACGCCCGGTGCTTCAAAGTAGCGATAGAAGTCTCTTGCGTCCTGGTCAAACTCAAGAACCCGCTCGTAGTAATGAGATGTCCCATTGACGTATATGAGCTGGTCAGCAGTACCTATACGATCGTCAGCGGATGCTACTGCGAAACATTGAGCTACAGACTGACCGTGCCAGGTGATCATCTTGCCACCGGCCTTCTTAAATGCTGATAGATCCGGGTCTGAGGTATCGATGATGGAGGTGAACTCATTGCGTGAGCGATGGAGCGCATCCCAGTAGCTCTCCTCGTCCATATCCGAGGCATTGTACGCCGGGTCTTTGTAGACGACGCCAATCCAGCTCGTGGCGATCGGGAAGGGGTCTGACTTGCAGTTACGATTGTTCTCATCGCAGACGGTCTTCGCTAAGCCATTGTCGCCGAAGCCATGTTGGATACCACCGAACGGCGTATCATAAGTACTGCCAAACCACTCACGCTTCCCATTTCGATGCGGCCCTGCCCATGCAGCATTCGCAACCTTGGCCGCTTCGGATGATACCTTGCGTTCATCACCGTCGCAATCGTAGGGTCTCCCAACGACAGATTCGGCATCGAAGTCGCATATACCATAAGCGGCTACCACGCCATCTTTGACGCCGTCGAGCTCATCGCATGCTTCAATAGCCGCCAGCCTTATAGCTTCGAGCTCGCAGGGAGGTGGATAGTAACCAATGTTCTTCATGGCGACATGCGGCCATTGCCCGGCTGCCACAAAGGTGGCCCAATTGATGGCTGGTGCAGCAGCCAGAATGCCGTTATAGTTTTCTGGGAACCGCTGAGCAGACATGAGACCTTGTCGCCCACCGGTTGAACAGCCATTCCAATAGGACACCTTTGCTGGATCTCCGTAAAAGCCTCGGATGACCTGCTTAGCGATCTTGGGCAGATCATCGAGTGCTCGAGCAGCGAAGTCTTGCAGAAGCACCCAGTTGAGATTGCCAGGGCTCACGAATGCCCAATCGGCTTGGCCTGACGTTTCTTCCAGGGCTCCAAACATAGTGTGCCCACCGTCTGTGGTGGCGGTAGCATATCCTGCAGCTACGCTTGGGCCCAAAGTCAGCTCCCAGCCAGTGGACCACCCACCACCGCCCTGTGCTAGGAAGCGGCCGTTCCAGTCATCGAAGGGAAGCCAGATGTAGACGTTGATGCTGTCGTTCTGGCCAGGATGGGTGTACGTGATGGTAAAATTACAGAAGTCGATCGGCCTTTGGCCACCTTCGTCGACGCCCACGAACGGCGAGGGCATCCATTCTTCGAAACCGCGGTGCTCTTTGGCGTGGATGTCGGTCACCTGGAGGCTGAAGACATCGATAGCTGGTAGGTCTCTGCCTTTACATGTCCGGAGTTTAGCCTCAATCGCGGGGCAGAGACCCAGTAGGGCTGTGAGTAGTCGAAGGAGAAGGTGAGGTGACATGGCGGGTGGATGTATGGGCAGAAGTAGACTTCGCAACGCAAACAGTGAGAATTTCTGGTGTCCAGGTCTTTGGACGCCGACCCACAACTGGAAACGCAACCTCTACTCAGCCTGCTGATGGTGCATCAGGCGTGTTCTTGTACGCAGGTAGTCGGCTATACGAATGCGACAGTCGGTCAGACCAAGTTTTACAGAAGACTTCCGGCGTTGTCGTGAGGCGAAGTGAAAGGAGGTGAGACGAAAGAAGTGGGGCGCAGGATCTGCTGATGCCATGCTCAATATGGCATACACTGCGCACTCGCACACTAACCGTACATGCAGCGATCGTACCTAACGTTGTTGCACTGAGCACGTCCGCGGTACGCTATCCACGCTATGCAACATCGATTCCAGTCACAGACGCCGCCGAGGGTATCATGGCTCCCAAGCCCATTCATGATACGCCGTCCATGCAAGTACTATACTACATAGAACACCCATGAATGGCTCTCTCACGCCGCGAACTCATACTTCGGCCTCTTAAAGAAGTGTGCCTCTGTATTGAGCACCCACTCGTCCAAGCTCACCCTCTCCGGATCATCAAACAGCAGATAAAAGTACTTGAGCGTCTCGGCAAGCCAGAACGACTCCATCGTATCCTTCTGCTCTGGAGCCATCTTCGTCACATCATCAATCGCACTGTTCCCATAAAGCGCCCTGGTATGCTCATCGATGGCGGTGAACATCTTCCATCCCATGTCTCGCCAGTACTGTTCACCTGTAATTCGATACATATAGAAGACCGACTCAATGGCTTCCGGACGAAGAATGTAGCGCTTATCGTTGATCTTCAGGAAGCCTGTAGGTAGACGTTCATCTTCGATCTTCTTCTGGACGAAGTCTCCGTGTTCGAGAGGTGCTTTGGGCGTGTAAATCGGTCGGGCGGCCGCCGCGGCAGCGGCTGGAGCAGGTTGGAACTGTGCGTCGAGGTCGTACACGATGTTCGCAGGTTGTGCTATGGCCGCGGGCGTAGGTGCTGGTGGAGGCTGAGCCGGGGCCTTTACTTGCTTGGCTCCTTGACGCTTGCCAATCCCTGCGCCTAGCTTCGTACTTGAGGCCGTCGCTGTGGACTTGGCTGGCGATGATACACCTTTGGTAGTAGCGGTAATTTCGTCCCAGCTATCGAGCTCCGCAGCCTCAGCCAGAGGCTTGGGCGCTGCTGTCGCCCGGACCGTGGTCGTGCTGCTAGCATCATCCCATCGACCCTCTTCAGCTTCAGCCGCCTTAAGCTGATCCTTTGCCGCTTCTGACGTTGTCGCAGCCGCTGTACTGCTAGCATCATCCCACCGATCAGGCTCAGTAGTACGCAACTCTTCCATAGCTGCCGCCGCCGCAGTAGCAGATGCTGTGTCGCTCGCCGTGGCGCCAGACGTCGTAAGCGCCTTCGGCTTCCTCAGCCTGGTCGCCTCATAGGGATCCAACAAGTGCCAGTACTCCGTCTGATTCCACTGGCACTTGTCCCATTGCTCGCACTCCATGGCAGTGAAGATCTCCGGCATGATACCAGTAGTGGTGCTGTTATACGCCCATATACACCCATCTGTCAGCTTCCGGCCGAT